>JAJHZJ010000513.1:1890980-2035785 GCA_023548195.1 Bettongia penicillata ogilbyi
GGTCAGTATCCAGAAAAGGAAGCGATGGTTACTAAGAGTCAATATGGCTTCATCAAGAGTGGCTTGGGCTTTATTTCATTTTGTGTTTGTTATTACTCAGTCATTTCAGTAGAATCTGACTCTTTGTGACCCCATTTGTGGTTTTCTTGCGAAGATACTGGAGTGGTTCTGCCATTTCTTTCTCCAGCTCATTTTACAGATGAGGAAACTGAGGCAAACAGGGTTAAATGACTCATCCAGGATCACATAGCTAGTAAGTCTCTGAGGTTGGACTTGAACTCAGATCTTCCTGACTTTGGGCCTGGTGCTCTATCGCTATACCACCTACCTGTCCTATTTCCCTTTTAGGACAGGGCAACTACCATTACTACTAATAATAGCTAATATTTTTATTGCAGCTACTATGTGCATTATGCTGGCACTTTATAACTATTATCTCACAACAGCTCTGAGAGGTAGGTACTACTATTATCCCCATTTTATTGATGAAGAAACTGAGGCATACAGGCCAAATGACTTCCCCAGGGTGGCACAGCTCAGTGTTCCTGACTCCAGGCCCAGAGCTCTGTGTACTATGGTGTCACCTAGCTTTCCTAGCTACTACTGCCCTAGTAAGTCAACTGAATGCTCTACATGTCATTTACCTAGATTTGGAAAAGTGTTTTGAAATAAAAGTTTGAGAATCGACTTGGGGATTTGTGGTTTGTGAAGTCAAGCATTACCCTCTCAGGCCTGAGAAGAGAGTTGTGACCCTCTCAGTCTGAGTTAGAAGGTGAAATTATGATCTGGAATTCTAAAGGGACATATATAGTCCTTGAGGGACTGAAATAGAGGACCTTAACACCTGAGCAACCTCAGCAATGACATCAGCTCCCCTAGCACTGCCTGAAAACAATTTGGGCTGGAAATAATCAGAGGAAGCCCAGAAGCCAATAGTGAAAGGAAGGCTGAGTGCCTATCCAGAAGGGAGAGATCAAAAAAGGCAACTGGCTGCTAGAGACCCCTCCGTGCAGAAGATTCAGCCTGAAGCAACTGGTGTATCTACCTATCCAAGGACTGAGAGATGTTCGAAGAAAAAGCCTGAGGCTTTCCCCATTTCTTTTCCCCAGTACTATCTATCAACAGGCACTGACATGCTCGGCTCCTTTCTTTCCACCCACATTTATAGTAACCTGAAGTTTTGCCCCAATTATCAAGAAGCCAAAGGTTAGCTAGAAATAAACATACATTGAAATTAAAGCAGAGTTCCAAACCTCACCCTCAACGTTAGGGATTTTCCTAACTGGGGGCTCTGAGTCATTGTGATTGGACTCCTAACTTTTGTTCAGTATAAACTCCATAAGACAGCACTTCGACCTGAGGGGCCATTATATTGTCCCTAAGCCAAATTTCAAAAGGAGCTAATTGTTCTAACAGAATTCAGCTGATTAAATCTCCAGAGACAAAGGGTATGGAGAGGAAAAGGAAACAACCCATCACAGAAACACCTGCTAGCATCTCCCCCTCAACCGCTTGTGTTACAAAAATGAGAAAGTCTCGTGCTATTCTTAAGGAAAATATAGAGAGGTGAGTAAGAGGATGGTGCCTTTAGATGTAGTCTACATTGCATGAGACTGGAGAAGGAAATGGAAAACCACTCCAGTGTCTTTTCCAAGAAAACCCCAAATGGGCGTCACAAAGAGTCAGACATGCCTGAAACAGCTTAACAACAACCTTGGATAGGTGGACAGATTCAGAGAGCATGAACATGAATGGTCCCATGTTTACTTGGAAGGGGGCATTCAGTGGAAGGCTCCAGTCTTTGTATCTTCCTCCCTCAGAGTCTTCAAGAGGGACTTTTGGTCCAGGAAATCCAAAGGGAAAGGATGTGATAAAGAGGTTTTTGAGAAAGTTTGTACAGAAAGGGACATCAGGACCATGACAGAGGGTCAGAAGTCCTTGTGAACAACTAGGTTAATAATAGCTACCTTCTAGGTAGCATCTACCATGTGCCAAGGGCATTTAGGTTTCAAATCAGATAGAATACTGGGTTTGGAATAGAGTATGGTACCCATCTTTATAAGTTCAAATCTAGCCTCAGACGTACTAGCTGTGTGATTCTGGGCAAGTCACTTAACCCTGTTTGCCTCAGTTTCCTCATCTGTAAAATGAACTGGAGAAGGAAATGACAAAACACTCCAGTATCTCCGCCAAGAAAACCCCAAATGGGGTCACAAAGAATCAGACACGGCTGAAAACAACTGAAGAAGAAGGGCATCATATGCCAAGCACTTTACAAATATTGCCCTGTTAGAGTCTCACAATAATCCTGGGAGGTCGGTGTTAGCTGTTTTCCGGTTGAGGATACTGATGTTAAGTGACTTGCCCAGGGTCACACAGCTACTAAGTATCTGGTCATATTTGAACTCACGTCTTTCTGATTCCAGGTGCACTACTCCGTGCACTACTCCACCTGTCTCTGATTATCTATACCAGAGAAAATGCCAAACCTCCTGGGATCCAGTGTTTACCAGATGCTTAATACCATACTCAAGGCTTAGCTGCCATTCCAACCCCAATCTCTGTGCAGTGATGCCTAGGAGACTCCTCTGGAGTTTGGGACTTTTTGTCCAGTTTGCCCAGGAGACAGTAGCCACTGCTTTGGCTTCTCAAAGGTTCAAACTACACATGTCCTAGAATTCCTTGGTCCAAAATGATCTATAACCTGGGAAGGCTTCCAGCTCTGAGAATGGTGGGCTCCAAGCTGCTTGATTGACATTCCCTACACTTATTATGCACACTTCTCTGGTTGTTAAGCATTGTTTATATCTCATCGATTCCACGCCAAGAGTAAATGCTGTATGCACTATTGGAGGGTGCTTATTGACTTCTGTGTAAAGCGGTTGCCATTACAACAAGGATACACGACTGGAGCTATTTGAAATATTGACAGGTCCAAAGGAGGTGGGGCTTTGCAAGGGGGCGGGGCTCAGAGCTGGGGTTGATTGGGTAGGAGACCTGACAACAAGCCGGTACTAACCCTTGGGAGGCGGAGTTAAGGGCTGGCCCTAGCTGATTCTCCCGTAACCATAGAGAGCATAGAGTTATCTCAGCAGTTCTGCCTGGTGGGGCCTGGCCAAAGTGCCAGGGAGAGCGTAGAACTCACTAGTGAGTGGCCTTCAAGGGGACCTGGTCGTTGAATGAACATCTTTGCCCATACACACACACACACACACACACACACACACACACGTCCCTTCTTCTTGCTTTTCTTTTAAATTATATTAAAATTTTATTTTCAAACAAAAATCTGCCTTTTCTTCCTATTTCCTACCTCCTCTCTTCTTACTGTCATTGAGAAAGTGAGAAAAACAAAAATCCTGTTATAAACATGTATAGTCAAGTGAAACATTCCTGTAATGGCCATATTTTTTTAAAAAGTCAATCTGCAGTGAGCGCATCACCTGTCTGCTGGAAATTGGGCAGTTTGCTTCATCACAAATCCTCTGGAATGCTGGTGAGTCTTTGGGATTACAGTTATTGTACAAATTTTCTGTTTCTTCTCATTTCCGCTAATTTTTCAACTCTTTGCAATCTGGCCTCATTCATTACTCAACCGAAACTACTCTCTCCAAAGTTACCAGACCTCTTGAACTTATCAAATATCAACTATGGTGGCTCAGTCCTCATCCTGAAGCACTTAATGTTGGTGACTGTCTTCTCTTCCTGAACATTCTCTGACTTTTTCTTGGTCCCCCCTCCTATTTGTTTCCTTGAGTTCTTTTATGGCTCACCCCAGTGAATACCCCCTAATTGGGGTGTTCTCTGAAGTTCTGCCCTGAACCCTCTCCTCTTTCCTCTGTATGTTCTGTCTCTTGATGCCTTCATGGGTTTAATGACCATCTCTGTGCACATGACTAAACCTCTCTCCTGAGTGTTAGTTCCTCACTAACTACTTATTAGACATCTCAAACTGGATCTCCCATTCCTATTGTTGGGTTGTTTTCAGTCATGTTCTCTCTTTATGACCCCATTTAGGATTTTCTTGACACAAATACTGGGATAGTTTGCCATTTCATTTCCTTGTCTAGCTCATTTTATAGATTGGGGAAACTGATGTAAACAAGGTGAAGAGACTTGACCAGGGCCACACAGCTAGTGTCTGAGGCCAACTTTGAACTCAGGAAGGTGAGTCACCTAGCTACCCCAAAGACTTTAACATATGCCAAACTGAACTCATTATCATTCCCCACAAACCCTCTCCCCTCCCTGACTTCCCTATTTCTGTTGAGGGCAGCACCATTCCTCCAGTCACCCGGACTCATAATCTTCATGCCATCCTCAACTCCTCCCACATAACTAATTATTTGTTCTTTCCGTATCCACATGTCTTCACTCCCACAGCTGCTGCCCCAGGACGGGTCCTCATCAACACTCATCCGGATTATGGAAATAGACTCCTTCACTGGTCTCTCTGACTCTTCATGTACCTCACTCCAATCCTTCTATCCTTCACATGATTGTCAAAGAGATTTTCTTAAAGCACAAATCTGACTAGATCACTCCTCTCCTCAGTAAACTGCAGTGGCTCTTTATTACCTCTAAGTCGAAGGCAAGCCTCTCTGTTTGGTGCATACAGCTTTTACAACCTGACCCAGATTGCTAAAGCGGCCATTTTACTGCTCCTCATACATGATATGTCAAATCCTGCCCATGCATCTTTCCTTGACTGTCCCTTGTACCCACGATGCTATCCCTCATCCCCTCTGTCTGTTAGAATTCCTTATTTACTCCAAGACTCAGCTCAAGTGCCACCTCCTTCAGAAACCTTTTTCCTGATGAAATGATATTTGATGAGAAAGTATTTGTAAATTGCTTAGGACAGTACCTGGCACATAGTAGGTCCTACACGAAATGATTATTCCCCTCTCCTTTCCCTTCTCTTCCCCCATCTCTCCAGCTGTGAGTTTCATGTACATGTGTCTTGCATTCCCAACTAGAGTATAAATTTTCTGAGTGTAGAGAATATGTATTAGACTTGTTCGTATATTTCCACATACCTAGAGCTCCATCCTGGGCCCTGGATACAGTCTTTAAAAAAAAAAAGGGTTTGTTCATTGATGATCAACTAATGGAAGTGTGAAATCTCAGCAATTCAAAGGAAATACACCTTTCTCCAGCCCCACCCCATCTCCTGCATCCTTTCCTGCTCCTTTCCTTCCATAACCAGAGGCCTTGGCAAACACTTTTCTCTGTTCCTTCCAAATGCATTTAAAGTGTTAACTGACTCCCTTCAGGGTAAGAGAGAAGCTATTAATTAAGGTCTCATCAATTTAAATCTGTTTCAAAGAAACAATGATCAATCTGTCCTCCTCCAACCTCACATGGGTTTGAACAGTGAACAAATCAATCTGATAGAACCCACCTGCCGCTGTACTGATTAACTCTGGTAATTGGGAACGGTCCATGTGATGCACACATAGCAAGGAAGGTATCGACCCACAGAACCTCACAGCTGGAAGCGATCTCAGAGGTCAAATCAGGCCTGAACAGAGGTCCAACCCAACAGCCTGGCCAGTGGTCATCCAGGCTTGACTGGAAGACATTCACTGAGGAATGACAACTCCATACAAGGAGTGTGTTTACAGACAATAGTGAGAGATGTTGGGTAGCTCAAACCAACAAGCTCTGGCTCCTGATCAGATGTGGGGAGTGAGGGATAGATAACAGCTAGAGCAAAGTGTGGGGGAGGATGATGGGAGTGTTCTTGACAGATGTGGGTCAGTTCAGAAGAAGGATTTGGTTTGGGGGTGAAGACAGAGAGCTCAGTTTGGAGTGTGTTGTGTTTGAGAGGCCGATGGGATGTCCCGTCTGAAGAGTAAAACACTCAGTTGGGGATATGGGACTGGAGCATGGGAGATCAATGTGACCTGAAGTGGAGAGAGATGATGTCCCGAAAGTCTTTGTGCAGTTTTAATCTATTAAAGCTCCTCACTTCAAACTGCCTGAAGACCCCTGGGACATCCCGTATATAGACTTGGGAACACCTGGAACAGGGATAATAATTAAACCCATAGGAACTAATTGTTGAATTGTCAGTTTAAAACCAGAAAGGACCTTAGTGGCTTATCTAGTCAACCCCCTCATTTTACAGATAAGGAAACAAGGTCAGGGAGGCTCGGTAATGTGCCCCAAAGTGCACAAGTGCTAAGCGTCAGGGGTGGGATTCAGACTCAGGTCCTCTAACTCCAGAGCCTGGAGTCTTTCCACTGTAGCACAATAAACTCAGAGTGGTTTGCTTGTCTTAATAGGAACTTTTTTCTAGTCACATTTCCCCATCCCATGGGCAGAATTTTACATTTGTCAATCATCAAACAACAAGGCTTTATCAAGAGCCTTATATGAGTCAGGCACTAGGGATAATGAATGATGTAATCTCTGCTCCAAAGGAGCTGACATTCTACTGGTCCATTTTATGCAGAATCCATCCAGAATATATAGTATGTACAGAATAAATGCAGTACATCCCCCAAAGTATTGGTATAGTTTGAAGTCTAAAATGCACTAAAACTTTTGGTGTACTATGTATTAAAAAGAAGAAATCTAAGTGAATATAAAGTAGTAAAATATCAGGGCAGCTTAAGTGATGCCAGTGCACACAGCACTGGACCTGAGTTCAAATTTGACCTCCAACACTTACTAGCGGTGTGACCGTTTGCCTCAATTTCCTTATCTGTAAAATGAGCTGGAGAAGGAAATGGCAAACCATTCCAGTATCTTGGTCAAGCAAACCCCACATGGGGTCGTGAAAAGTCTTACATCATTTAACAGCAACAACAAAGCTTAAGTATCTGGTCTTTGGAGAAAGGCATTAGGAATGCAGTGTATCAGAAAGTAAAATAATAATAAGCATTTCTATAGCACCTTAAGGTTGGCAAAGCATGTTACAGATATTCCTCATTTTAGGAAGGGCTTCACGTAGAAGATGAAGTGCATCTTGAGGGAGGAGGGATTCTGTGAGGCAAAAGTGAGGAGGGATGGCATTCTAGCAGTGGGAGCCAATCGGTGCAAAGGCACAATGATGGTAGATGAATTGCTATGGAGGAGGAGGGAGAGAAGACCAGTTTTTTTTTCTTTTCTGGATTTCAGAGCCTGGTAGGGTGAGTACCAATCACACTGTAAATTAACTTCTTATTAAGTTTCAGTCTATTCAATGGGGCCTGAGATTCATTGATCCAGTCCATGGAACTCTTGTGGAAGTCAGGTGTTGCCTATATATTTATAATGTAACTTCAATTACAATTCTTTTATCCACGTTTCATTTCTCCTTCTGGATCATAGCTTCCTGAGGCCTGTCATTGTGTCTAGTTTTCCCTTTGTAGACCAGACACAGAGTATAGATTATTGAACATAGTAGATATTTAATAGATATCAATGAAATGGAATAGAATTGAATCCTTTGATTTGTCTCTGTACTCTCAGTGCACCCATGTCTGTGGTAAGCAACAGTTGAAATAAATTGAATTGTTGGTCACAGCCTAGTCTCTCTGATCGATGATTATGGAGGCTAAGACCATGCTGCCCCCAACTCAATGATTTCTCTCCTCATAGCATGTTTCATGCCCTCAGACTTGCTGATATCCCCAAAGAAGATTTCTGCTGTTTGGATAGTGAGGTTACTGACAAAGCTGGGAGGGGACAACTTCCTTCTATGTGTCTTCAAAAGTCTTTGAGCCTTTGTTCTGGTTAAAAAATAAATACGTAGAGGCCACAGAGAGTGAATTTATAAAGTTGTATTAAAAATGTCCCTTTGAGTACTCACTGGAAATTGTACCCTAGACTGCTGTGCATCTTGCCTACCCCTAGTTTTGACTGTGGTAGAACAGCTGTGGGGAGAAAAGGCACAATCATTTGTCTAATCCTTTGACCTTCCATGCTAAGGCATTCTAGCTCCAGCTGCCAGAAGCAGTGGTGTTTTCCACCATAATCCATCTACATTTCTCACAATCTAGGCAGAGTTTGTATAATATAGAACAGAGAAAGTGAAGAGGGCATTTAGGGTTAGAATGGCAGGGGCAGGAGTCTGCTTAAACTCTAAGGAGCAGATTAAGAGCAAAAAATGTGACTTTATTTCTCTAGAATTATAGCATCTGCTTCTGTCCTTCCTTTTTTTTAAAACTAGTATTTATATATTGTTTTAATGTTTGCAAAGCACTTTGAAAAGATCTCATTTTTTTTCCTTACCACAACCCTATGAACTACGTGCCACTATTATTTTCATTTTACAGATGAGAAAACTGAGGCAGATTGGGATTATGTGACTTGCCCAGGGTCACAAAGATCCTCTCTCCTTCTTTCCCTCTCTCCTTTCCCTCCCTCCCTTCCTCCCTCCCTTCCTTCCTTCTTTCCTTCCTTCCTTCCTTCCTTCCTCCCAATTTTTAAACTCTCTCCCAGAGTTATTCTTCATTATGATTAATTATATATCATTAACTTTGGTTTTTGCTCTTGCCCTTCATATTATTGTAACCATTGTGCATATAATTTTTCTGTTTCTATTTATTTCACTCTGTATCCGTTCCTATGTGGTGGGTCTCATACTCATTTGAATTATTCATATTTGTTATTTCTTATGTGCAATAATATTCGATTGCATCCACATCCCATAATTTGTCTAGCCATTCTTGAGGCATTAGACATTGTTGTTTCCCATTCTTCGTAGGGTTTGCGTCTACGCAAACCCTCAGATTCCTGCCCTGCCATCTCAAGGCTCTCTTGGTTGACAGAAATTCTTGAGTAGTGAGAGAAGGATCATGGTAGTGCCCATGTCACTGACTCATGGCATTTGTGTGGGTGATGTATTTTGTAGATGCTATACCACATCTTTGGTTCACCGTACCTAAAAGGAGGAGAGATGGAAGGCTGGGATAAGGGTAGGGGGGACATAGGATTTAGCACTAGAAAGGACTTTAGGAGTCATCCAATATCTTGTTTTAAAGACAAAGAAACTGAAGCCCAGAAAGATGGGGTGAACTCTGAATTCAACCAGGTTGATGAAGAGTCTTGAGTCTCTGCCAGGAGTATTGGAAGCAAATGGGGATGCTTGGCCTGGAGAATGGAAGCCTCAAGAGGAATGGGAGATGTTTGGTCAAGAAATTGACCAAAACCATGGAAAAGGCATTATACTTGTTGTCTTATTCTTGGCAGAACCTAGGACAGCACATGTAAGTTGTAAAAAAACTTGATAGCATTAAAAAAAGCCCCAAACAAACCCAAACTTTCTAATAATGCTAAGTATTCCAAGGTGGAATAGGCTGCCTCATTAGAAGAATTCTTCAGGTAGAGGCTGGATGACCACTTGTCACATATATTATAGTGGAGTATATTTCTTGGTTGGTCAGCTAGGTGGTGTCTGGAGTCAGAAAGACTCATTTCCTTGTGTCCAAATCTGGTCTCAGACAATTCCCAACTGGGCAAGTCACTTAACCCTGTTTGCCTCAGTTTCCTTATCTGTAATATGAGCTGAAGAAGGAAGTGACAAACCACTCCAGTTCTTTGCCAAGAAAACCCCAAATGGGGTCATGAAGAGTCAGACATGACTGCACAACAAAATTCTTGGCTGTGGACTGGGCTAGTTGAATCCTGGGATTCCTTTTGACATTTGATGATTCTGTGAAATAACCTACCAAAGTCGCATACACTAAGAAGCAGAGGAGGGATTTGAACCCAGGTCTCCTAAGTCTAAATGCATGGTTCTTTTCCAACAGTACCACATTGCCCACAGCCATAACAGGGCTTAGAGATCATCTTATCCAACTCCCTCAATTTACAGAGAAAAGATGTTTGCCCAGGGTTATCCTAAGCTGGCATTTAAATGTAGGTCTCCTGCCTGCCAATCCAGTACTCTCTTTAAGCCCAAAGCACAGGAAAGGGGATTTAGGCAGAAGCTGGTTTATTAGGACATCCCAAGATAACTAACCTGCCCTTGTTTAGAGCACTAATTGAATTTAGAATCATTTCATGCCTATAATATGCCCGTTACAAGGAGCTGACAAATGGAAAAGCCCAGTGTGAAAAATGGTATTACACAAGTTGGTATTATACAAATCAAGAATACTGAGATTATCCTTATCCCAATCATTTTCAATGGAGGTCACTGGAAGGAAGGATATTACAAGAAGAACCAGAATTACAGGTGTTCACACACACACACACACACACACACACACACACACATGTCCCCAAATTTTCACTGGTTGTTTATTTTGTAGAAGGTTCATATTAGGTGCCAATTTATAATCTATCCATCTATCCATTCATCCATCTATCCATCTATCTATCTGTCTGTCTGTCTACCTATTTATCTGTGTCAGTCTGTCTGTCTATCTATCTATCCATCTGTCTATATATGTGTATCTTGATATCTTGGAATGATATAAAAGCAAGAAGTGAGAATAAAGGAGAGGAAATGCCAACAGGCAGATTCTGGCTTGATATCTGGACGCAAGTCTCTAACAACGGCAGCCATTCAAGAGTGGAACGGTCTGCCTGGAGAAGTGGTGAATTCTTTTTCAAACAAGGCTGGCTGATTGCTTGTTGGGTACACTGTAGAGTGAATTCAGGTACAGTCTGGACCAGATGGCCTCTGGAGTCCTTCCCAGCTCTGGGACTCAGTGGTCCTGTGATTCTGTAAGTGTACAGACAGCATGTGCGAATGGATAGAATGAAGAATGGAACGGAGGAGCCTCGCTCGGTGCCAGTGAATGGTCACATGAATGCGTGAGCCTCGACAAAATAGGCTATTGATACTTTTCAGAAATGAGAACAATGTCTCATTCTGGGACCCATGACATCACTTTTCAAAAATAGAGGCATTCATGAACAGATATTAAATTCTCATGAAAACATCTTTCATTTCTTTTGGGAAGAGAGGAATGAAAGAGTGAGAAGAGGCTGGTGAAGTTTCCTCTGGTGATTAGTATTGCTCCAGAAAATGAATATTCAGAAATCGTACAAAGGGAAATTACTCTGCCAGTGGGAAATATTATAAGAATAGATCTATATTCAGATGGTTGAATTGAAGCTGAAGTCCCATCAAAATGGCTTCTCTTTGTCTTATTGTCTCATTCAGTGCTATTCAATGAGATTCAGTTCAATTCCATTAGGGTGGAAGCTTGGTGCAGTGGAGTCAGGGACTTGGGCTCAATCCCTGGCTTTAATATGTACTAAATTATCCTTTATGCAGCTTATTTATTCATCATCGTCTGCATGTTGTCTTCCTCGTTAGACTGAGCCCCTGGAGAGCAGGGACTGGGTTGTTTTTTTTTTTTTTAACCTGTCTTTGTATTTTCAGTGTTTATCATAATGCCTGGCACATAGTAGGTACTTAAAAATGTTTACTGTGACTGAATTAATTCAACTCTCTGGTCCTCCTTCCTCTTGATAAACTGAGGCATTGGGATCAGATGGCCTCGAAGGGCCTTTGAATTGTCTCACGAGTTCAATCTAACCAGCATTTATTAAACACTTAGCACTTAGGCAATGGAGATGCAAAGAAAAAAGAACAAATGTCTGCCCTCAAGGAGTTTGTTCTATAAAGGGAATCAACATGAGTACATGTAAATAAATTCACAAAGATACACAGAATAATATGAGTTGCTTTTAAGGGGGCGGTGGTTATCTATAGTATATAGATATACTGGCAACTGGAGAGACGGGGAAAGACCTTACAGAGTAGTCGAGCAACATTTATTAGCACCCTACTGTATACTAGGCACTAAACTAAGTTCTGGGGATAAAAAGAAAGACAGTTTCTCCTTTCAAGAATCTCCTAGTTGAATGGAGGAGGCAGCATGCAAGCAAGCATGGACAAAGAAGCCACATAGAGGATAAATTGTGGGGTGATATCAGAGGTAAGGCGCAAGCCTAAAGGCGGATGTTCAAAGGCTTCATGTAGGAGAGGAGAGATCAGCAAAGCAAGCCCATGTCAGTGGATTGCAGACTACTTGGGAGGCGGGGGCCTGGGGTGGGGGGCAGTGTTTAAGAAGTCAGAGAGTGAGGAATCCAGGATGACAGCCAGGTTGTGAGCCTGGGGGACTGGGACCCTAGTGGTGCCCTTGACAGCGAGTGAAAAGTCTGGAAGTGGGCAGTGTTTGAGGGAACGATCTTGACTTCAGTTCTGGACATGCTGCAGGAAAAATGAGTTTCATGTGAAGATAGTGGTGAAAGTGAGAAGGGAGTACATTCCAGGAATGGGGTACCTGTTGAAGGTACTTTGTTGTGAAGTGAAATGTGTGAGAGAAACAGTAAGAAACCCAATTTGGCTGGACCATACCAGAGTGTACTAGTAAATGTTTAACAATTGGCTCTCAGGTGGAAAAAGTATATCCAATACACTTTTAAGTTTTTATTAACATTAACATTAGAAGCATTACTAATATTTCCTTAAGTCTAACAATCAACCAAACAATAAATCAAGCCTGGATTTCTGAGGTATAAATGCGCACTCTGAAATTTTAACTTTCAGTTCTTTGGTTCAAAGTGGCTTCAACATACCCCTGAAGAGTTTTATGTATACCTACTAAAATGTAATTTCCTCAGGGATAGAAATTAAGCCCAGAATATAAGGTTCTCTCAATAGACAATAGGTGCTTTAGAAACATTGTGGATTTCTGAATGGAGGATCACAGAGTTCATGCAGTCCAATTTTAGGCATAATTGTACCTGAAGAAGCAAATGTAGCTGGCCCGGAGTCAAAAAGACCTGAGTTCAAATCTTGCCCCTGACATACATCGGCTGTGTAGCCCCAACGGAACACTCCAAGGCTACAAGTGAAAAATAAAAATGACTGTAATTTACACAGCGCTTTAAGGTTTGCAAAACACTTTACATATGTTATTTCATTCGATTCTTTCAACAACCCTGGAAGGTAGGGGATTGTCCCCATTTTACAGATAAAATATGTTGCCTGATTTGTATAGATTGTATTTGTGTAGATTTGTATAGATTGAGGGAATTTCCTGACCAGGAAATTGTCTATCCCAATGAAATCACACATCTGAGCCAGTAATAACTATCAGAATCATGATGAACATTTCTAAAGCCCTCCAGGGTTTGTAAAGCATTTTCCAAGCATGATCTCATCTGAGCCTTTCTTCTTATTGAATAGATGAGGAAATACAGGTCCATGGTGAAGCGATTTTGGCCCCGGCCATGCAACCAGGAAGCATGAAAAGGGCATTTGAACTCGAACCCCATCCCTCCTGGTATCACAACATTCTGTTGCCTTTTCCAGTAGAGGATGCTGAGGCAGAGAGGTGAAATGACTTTCTTTGTGAGAGAGACAGCCTTCATGCTTAGGTCCCCTACCGTGCTTCTTTCAACAGTTGCCTCCTTGATCCAGCTAGACCCACTCAGCTATTGTGATAATGAATCAGTAAACAAACATTTAATGAACACCTGCTCTGTGCCAAGGAGTGCACCAAACTTAGAATGGACATGGCCAGGAACCGGCCCTGGTTCACTGACACAGGGAACTCCCTCATCAGAGTGTGTTGGGCATGGCCTCTGGAGATCCTGGTCCTGGAGAAATCCTCAAGGACTGAAAAGTAAAGGGGGTCACACAGTCAGCATGTCTCAGTGGCAGAACGTGAAGCCAGGTCTTCCCAAGCCCAAGCCCAGCCCTCTGTCCATTGTAAAATGCTGCCGTGTTATAATCTCCAGCTATCATTGCTCAGTTATTTTTCAGTTGTGTCCAACTCCCTATGACCCCATCTTCGCAGAGATACTGGAGTGGTTTGCCATTTCCTTCTCTGTCTCATTTGATAGATGAGGAAACTGAGGCAGACAAGGTTAAGTGATTTCTCCAGGGTCATAACACAGGTAGTAAGTGTCTGAGCCCGGGTCTTTAGACCTGGTGTTCTATCCACTACGCCATCCACTTATCCTCTTCAGGCATTGTTATTTGTAAATCAAGGCACTGAGCCAGATCAGTGGCTCTCCATTTCATCTGTTCCTCAGACTCTTTTCAAAAACAAAATGTCCTGTGAACCTCTAGAGTAACTTACTATACTATTCATGATATTAAATTAATAATAATGATATAATTATTATGTTTAATATAATGATATATACGATATAACATTGTTAATATAATATGTTATTCATTATATATAATTAATACTATTATATTAATTATTAATATCAATAAATATTATTAATATCATTAAATTTTAATTATGATTTATTTTTAATAATTATTATGTATTATTCATTATTAATATGATTAATAATTATATATAATTAATATAATAATATAATGATAATAAAAATTAATAATATTTAACCCCCATTCCTTAGACCATCATCATGTATCCGTAATAGGAACCACTGAACTAGATGAATTCTGAGTCCTCTTTTCAACAATTAAGAATGTTCCTGGAGAACCCACTGCCCACAGAGACATAATTGAAATAACTTCCTGCTCTTCCAGAGGGCTGGCATTCTAACGGGGAAGGCAACATGTGTGTATGTCATATAACAGAATAGAATAAAATATAATATGAGATGAGATAATTCATGATATAGTAGTGATACAATGTAATGACATGATAGGATATGGTATAGTAAAGTATGTACATATGTGCATATTGAATATATATTCAAGTATATATATAGAGTCAGAGTATACATATTACATATATATATCTTGAGAATATATAGGGTATATATATTGAATTGTATAAGTACATATATTGGATGTATACCAATTAAACTCAAAGTGTTAGGGGTTTTTTGGAGGGGGGCAGCAGGGGAGGGAAGCTGGGGAGAATCAGGAAAGGCTTCATGTTGAGAAGGTATTATATTGTATGCATGTGTCCCTAAGGTGCCCCATAATGTCAGGCCCATTGTTAATTCTTGATAAACATCTATTGAGTCAGTCCAGAAATTCCTGTCTGGATAATGTACTTGGTATTTTCGGAATGGGGAAGAGAGTAGAGAAGCTGTTCACCTGTGCCTGATCTCATCTCAGTCTCTCTGCCCTTTCCGGGAAGAAATGGTCTTTGGAGAATGGGATGCTATCATTTCAAAATGCCTTGCCAGCTGGAGAAAGGCACACTGTAAAGGCCTCCCCCTTCTGTCCCACTTGTGCCCTGTGCTTCTCCCACCCCCAGCTGAAGCTGTCTGTCATCAAGGTATTCACATCCTAAACGCAGGAAAACCTACGTGGTTCAGCGTGTTTTTCTCCTGGAGCCAAAAAGAGCCTGTGATGACATCATTCTTTCTCGCCCACTGTGTGTCTTTTGCTCTCTTTTATCCCTCTGTCACTCTCTGTCTCCCTCCTTCTCTCTCTTTTCTTCTAATCAACCAAACCTAACCCTTGCTGTCTCCCCCTGTTGTGCTGAGCTTAATTTTTGAGAATTGTGGATCTGGGCTTTTAATCCCGACCCATCAGCAGTGACCCTAAAGCCTTCCCCAGGGGGTAGTAGCTAAATTCGAATCTGGAGGCAATCTCATCCGTTAACCTCCACAAAGAGGATGGGGAACCTGGGTTTCAATTTAGATTTCCTACAGTTAATCTTTCATTTCACAGTTTGGGAAGTCATTCCTTCAACAGGAATTTATTAATTGCTTATGAGGAGAGGCACTTAGATTAAGTCAGTACAATGGACCTCCATTTTCCCTGTGGGGAAGTGGGATGAGATCTAGTTAACTGCAATCAATAGACATATATTTACTTGGTGCCTACTGTGTGCCAGGCCCTGGGAGAAGTACTGAAAATACAAACCAAAAGTGAAGTGAATAGCATGTACCCATAAGGAGTTTATAAATGGAAAGGCAGGTAGGTTGCCAGGGGATAGAATGCTATTCCTAGAGTCAGGAAGACCTGTGTTCAAATTCAGACCCTGACAATTATTAGCCATGTGACCTCAAGCTAGCTGGTTCTTCAAGCTTTCCTGAAGAAAGGCTCTAGGGGCCAACCTGGCATCCTCTACCTGCTCCAAAGTAGTCACTTCCATCTATGCACAAGACAGTTTCTTCTTCTTGTTCCCAGCCCAGTCTCCCAAATGGGATGGGGAGAACCTCTGGTACAAAGAAGAACAACCTTCCCTTTGGCTTCAGGTGTCCTATCTCCCGCTATGCCTGTCCTTTAAGGGGAGAGGAGTGGCACCTCCCACTCAGTGCTGAACATTCAGGTCATGCCCTCCATATCCCAGTGACTCTGAACTCCTATAGGCCATCAACCAAGTCTCATTCCACACCCACCTGCAACTTAATCCCTTCTTTCCATTCCCCTCAACCCTCCTACTTCAGAGTTTCAACTTAGCTTCACCCAGCCCTTCCATTGTGCCCTCTGGAATGCCTATTCCATTGGCAACAAATTTCCCTTCAAGATAAATTTTTTATCCTTCCACTCCTTCCATCTACTATCTCTTACAAAATGTCTTTTCCCCAATGACACTGCCTCTTTAGCCACCCTTTCTAGTAGATGACTGTGTTTTCATGCATTGTCCTTGGTTCACTGGTTGAGATGGAAGAGTTGAAATACTCCTTGTTATATACTGCATTGTTATGTCCAGATTGTCCTCCTTCCTCTGTCACTCAGTAATCTCTCTCCTTTGTGGTTCATGATATTCATATTCAGCACCCAAAGTTCTGATAGCTATTGTCTGTAGAACTTAAGTTCACGCCTCTTCCTTCTTCATGTTTGATACTGATGGGGTGCTTGGGTGCATGTGCTTGGACCCCAATTCTAAAATCACATTTCTCTTTAAAAATCACATTTCTCCCTAGCCTCAAAACACTATTCTAGGCAGTTTCTCCCCGGCCCAAGGACACAGCCTGCCCTAGAAACAGCTGTCATCTCTTTTCCTGATACAGTAGCCAGCTGCACCTGTAGAACTTATTAGTCTGAAACAGCTGTGTACTGGCTGAACAGACTGTGTACTGGATCATAATGACATTTACTTCTCACTGAGCAATCATATGTATCCCAGACTTAGACATATGCATACTTTCTTACATTTATCTTGTCTAATGCAACATTGATGAGAGCAGCCTGGTATTACTTAATCAATCCTGACTGCTAGCTGACTTAGTGATGTTTCAGGCCTAAAACTACACCTCCCTGTAGCCCTTCTCAGTAAAATACCAGCACAGTAGATACTGAAAGTACATGATCCTTTAAGAACTAACCACTCCTTAACCACTGGCTCCTCCTGCCCTGAATCACCTGGTTAGCATATTTGGCACATATTTTACTATACAATATCCTACATAAACTTTACCTGTTCCTCTCTAAGGTTGCAGGCTCCCTAAAAACTCTTGCCTGCTGGAAAATGTAATAAATCTTTACCACCTTGACCTCAACAATGCTTGAGTCCATGAATTCTCCAGAAAGCCCACTCCAGTCTTGGAGTTCTTGTACCCCTGTCCTTCCAGCTCATCAATACCTGGCTCACATTTTTTCTCTCTTCCCCAACTCCTGTACCATGTTAGAGGATTTCAACACACATAATGATTCTCCCTGAAATTCCCAAACCACTCAGTTTTTTTAACACTTATCTTCCATGAGCTATTCCTTTACTCTACTACACACACACACACACACACACACACACACACACACACACACACAGATTACCTTTGATTTTCCATCACCCACAAATGTAAGACCTTTATGTTTAAGAATTCTGAAGTCCCCTTATATAACCATCATCTATTGGTTTTTCACCTCTCCCTCTGGATTCCTTTACAAAACCTTATTTTTCATCCACATGATGACCTTCAGTTCCTTGACCCATCAATTTCCTCTCAGATCATCTCACTTGCTCTAGCCACTCTCTCCTTCTCTCCCTACCTTGACTTCTTGGTGAGTCAATTCAATTCTACCCTGTCCTCCACTCTTGCATCCCTATCCCCTTTATCATATAATGCTCAGCCAAGCCCCAGCCTTGGATCACTCCCATCATCCATTGCCTACTCTCTAACATATGAGCAGCAGAAAAAAGATGGAGAAAATTTTGCAACCATTCTGAGTACATTACAAATATGTGCCATGTAACCTCAACTGGACTCTCACTGCTGCTACGCAATCATATTATACCTCTTTTATGAACTCACTGTTCCACTTTCCACAGTGGCTCTTCCAAACCTTTTTATCCCTTGTCAAGTCTACCATGCACTCCCTCCTTCCACTCTCTCAGCTGAGAAGGTTGCCTCATATTTTACTTATTTCAGTCTCTCCCTGTCTACTGGCTCAATTCCTACTACCTATAAACATGACCATGTCTTCCCCATCCTGAAAACACCTCCATTTGACCCTTTTCTCCTACCTACAACCTATATCTCTTCTGCTCTTTGTAGCTTAATTTCTTGAAAAGGCCATCTACAAGAGATGCCTACATTTTCTCTTCTCTCACTTTCTTTTTAACCCCTTGAAGTCTGACTTCCCACTTCATCATTTCACTGAAATCCTCTACTCTCCAGCTTTACCAAAGGAATAGGTGGAATAAGGAAGGGTGGAGGTGGGGAGTGTTAGGGGAAAAATGATGTCTATTTTGGAAGTTGCCCCACCCTCTAATCATAGGTGTCCTTCAGGATTATGTCCTGGGCCCTCTTCTCCTTCTATATCGTTTCCCTTGGTGATCTTATCAGTTCCCATGAATTTAATTACCAAGTTTTTGCTGATGGTTCTCAAATCTATTCTGCTCCATTTCTGGTGATCTCCAGTCTTGCATCTTCTACTGTCTTTCAGATATCTTGGACTGGATGTCCAGCAAACACCTTAAAACTCAATATGTCCAGAATAGACATCATTTTTCCCCTAACACTCCCCACCTCCACCCTTCCTTATTATTATAGAGGGCAAGACACTCCTCCTAGTCTCTCAGTCTCACAACCTGGAAGTCATCCTGGACTGCTCATCACCCTCCATAGGCAAGCTGTTACCAGGGCCTGTCAATTTTGCTGCTGCAACATCTCTTGAATTCTCCTCTCCTCTGACATGGCCATTACCTTGGTGCAGACCCTCAACATCCCATGCTTGGACTATTGTAATAGGTGCTGGGGGTCTGCCTGCCTCCAGTCCCGCCCCCCCCACTCTAGTCCATCCTCCATTCTGACACTGAAGTGCAGGTCTGATCATGTCACCCCTACCTATTCAAACTCCAACAGCTTCCTATTGCCTCCAGGATCTATTTGGCATTCAAAGCCTTTTACAACCTAGCTTCCTCCTACTTTTCCAATCTTCTTATTTCTCACCCCCTACCCCATCCCTGCCATGTACTCTTAAATCCAGGGGCATTGGCCTCCTGGATGTTGCACAAACATGACATTCTTTGGCTGTCCCCCATGCCTGGAATGCTCTCCCTTCTCTGCTTGACTATGGACTTCTTTGGACTTCTTTAAATTCCACCTTCTATAAGAAGCCTTCCCAACCCCTCTTAATTCTAGTGCCTTCCCTCTGTTAATTATTTCATGTTTATCTTGTAAATGGGTATACTTGCTTGCCTGTTGTCTCAGCCATTAGATTGTGAACTTGTGGAGGGCATGGACTAGGACTGTCTTTTGTCTCTTTTTGTATCCCCAGTACTTAGCACAGTGCCTGGCATACAGCAATCATTTAATAAATGATTATTGATTAACTTAATCTCTGCCTCCCTTAATTTCCTTATCTATTGAATGAAAGTAATAATAACACCCACCCCCAGAACTGTTGGGAGAATCAAGGGAATATTTGTAAAGCACTTTACAAACCTTAAGGTGCCAGATGAGTGAGAGCCACAGAGACATTGATATGTAAGTATAAGGGAGAGGGAGGAGAGAGACTGGCCAATGAAGGCCCAGGTCTTAGAGTGGGATGCTAGGCATGCTCAAAGAACTGAGCCTCCATTGGCCAGTTCCCTGCCCCCCTACTTAAGTATAGACCGAATAAATATGATAAACCTAGATAGTTTTGAGAGGGTTGTATACACTATAAGAATCTTTCTGTCTATTTTCTTTGCTGAAAAAAAGAGTTTTGTATGTGTGTACGTATGTGTGAGAGGCATCATGTTTGTCATAACTATGACAGAAAAAATGAGGCATCAAGGAAACATAAAAAGAAATCACCAATTGAAAAAAGAAAACAAAAGGGTCTCCTTCCCTCACTGGAAAAGTAAAAAGTAAAATGAGAAAATGAATATAAAAAATGAATTTTGCATGACTTGGTCATGCAAATCTGAGGTAATCATCTTTTCCCAAAAGCCTTTTTATTCATATTACCCCAAGCTACTCCAGGATTTAATTCAGAGATTTAGGTATGGGGGAAAAGAGTTGGGAGAAAATCGGGAGTAGACTAGAAACTTCTTGAGGACAAGAACTATTTACTTTTGTTTTTATGTATATTCTGAACATACTAGTATGTATTTGTCTTTTATTAGCATGTAAGCTCCTTGAGAGTAGAGATTGTTTGATTCTTTGTACTGGTATCCCTAGTGCCTAGTACAGTGCCCAGCACATAGTAAGTCCTTAATAAACATTTGCTGATTGACTGATCAAGTAATCTGAGAAGTAGGAGAAGGAACTAGAAATGTCTAGGTCTAGAAAGGGATGCAATTTTGAATAATGAATCCATGAAGTGGTCACATTATTTGAATTTTTATAGCATATTTCCAGTGAGCTGAAACCAATGACCATATCGAACATAGTTATAACTTCAATCAGTACAAATTCAAATGCATGTGATTACTTTAGGGGATTCTTTATTCTCACTGATTGGAACCTACCTTTAAATGCTACCATATATTTGAAGACTATGTTGTGGGCAGAATTGCAGAATCGCAAGTCCTGCTTATGGAGGGAGTAGGAAGGGATCTTCTCCCTGTAACCATCTAGTCCAACTCATATGAAGAACCCCTTCCACAAGACACCCAACAAGACTTTCCCTGCTTAGTGTCAGTGGCCAGAACTAGGAGTGACATATGGAAGTTGCAGATGGGAAGATTGTGGGTTGATGTAATGAAAAAAATCCTAAAAGTTAGAGGTGATCAAAAGTGGAAGAGGCTGCTTCAGGAGGTGGTAGGTTCTTTGGGCCAGGGAACCTTCTAACGAAGGCTGCATGACCACTTGTCCTCTGTGTCAGAGGGGATTATTTTTCAGGTGTGAGTTGGACTGAATGGTCTCTGATATTCCTTCCACCTCTGAGATACTGTAGTTCTATCTTTCTGCATATCTTTTTCTACCAATTATCTACCTACCTACCTGCCTGCCTGCCTGCCCACCTGTCTGTCCATCCATCCATCCGTCTATCCGTCTATCTATCTATCTATCTATCTATCTATCTATCTATCTATCTATCTATCTATCTATCTATCTACCTATCATCTATCTATCCTATGCATTCATCCTGTCTGTATGTCTACCTGTCTATCTGTCTATCCTGTGCATCCTATCTAGCTATCATCTATCTATCTATCTATCTACCTATCTATCTATCATCTATCTATCTATCCATCCATCCATCCATCCATCCATACATCCATTTATATATCTATATATTGGGTGCAACTATGTGGTACTATAGATAGATTGCAAGGCCTAGAGTGAGGAAGAACACAATTCAAATCAAGCCTCAGATACTTATTAATTATATGACCCTGGACAAGTCACTTATCCTGTTTGCCTCAGTTTCTTCATCTGTCAAATGAACTGGAGAAGGAAATGGCAAACCACTCTAGTATTTTTGCCAAGAAAAACCCAAGTGGGGTGATGAAGAGTTAGATGACTGAAAAAACTGAACAACACCATGTCTCTCTCCTCCCCGATTCTCATCTGTCACCTTTATTACCCTTAAAATCTAAATGATCATTTCCTATTTTTCAAATGTGGAAATCAAGATAATAACAATCTCCTTTTTTTGTAGTCAGAGGCAAGATAGAAAACAGCTGACTTTGAGACCAGGAACATCTGGGTCCAAGTCCCACTCTTGACACATAGTGGCTCTGTGACCCTGGCTTCTGTGCTCTAGACCAGTGGGGCCAGACTAAGAAATGAGACACTAAATTGTACACAAAACTCCCTGTGGGCACATACTAACTTAGAAAAACACATATTAACATTATCTACTTTCTGTTGTATTTTTACTCATTTTCTTAAATATTTCCCAATTACATTTTAATCTGGGAAAGGCCTCGTGTTTGACTCCTTTGCTTTAAGAAGTTCCCCAAGAGAAGGTGCCCACTGGCACAGGTAGAGTAGGTTTCTCTACCCAGGCACTCCCAATACCAGTAACCTCATGGGTCTATTCCTATCCCTGTTTTTGCAGTACTGTTTTCCTCAGTTTCCTGTGTTGGAAGTTCTATGACTATCCCATTGTACAGACAAGGCTTAGAAGGCTAAGTATGCTGACCTGGCCATGTATTGGTCACTGGGCATTTGGACCTAGCTTTCCTGTGCTCTAAACCAGGCTACTCCTGGTGCAAAGAGATTTAGCACTTTAATTAGTTGATTCCACCTCTGAGAGTCGATGAACGTTCCTGTATTTCCATCTCATCTTTCATTTCCCCCTTGCTTGGGCCAGGCTCTGCAACCACCCAGATCCCAAAGAGTTTGGGACTGGTACATTCTATGAGAAAAATAGGCCCTGGAGTTACTGGACCCAAAGTCCCTCTGTCTGTCCCTGAGCTGGCCAGCTAACTGTGTGTCCAAAGAAACACTCTGTTCCGTCTTACAGATTGTATATCTGACCCTGACCTTTGATCTTGAAATTGTGTGCCCTAAAGATGCAACAGGGAGATAGAAGGGACTGGGAGGATTGCTGGGTACACATCCATCACAGCTGGAGGCCTTCAAATGCCAAACCCTGAAAGCATTGTTTTTTCTTTTATGAAGGTTAAAATTATGCTGCTGCTGCTGCTGCTAATGACGACAACAATCCCTGATGTTCCTGTGGTCATTTTATGTTGTGCCAAGGATTTTATGGACAGGCTCTCTCTTAATCTTCAAAACATAAGCCCTATGAGGTAGGTGCTTTTACCATCTCCATTTGATAAATGAAGTGACTGAAGTTGGGAGAGGTCAGGATCTGTCCAAGGTTGGGCAGCTAATTCAGCGTCAGAGCCAGATACAAATCCAGATCTCCCTGACTCTAAGCTCAGCACTGTTCCCAGGGAACCACACTGCCTGGGAGCCATGTGGATAACATAGCTCTTTGTCATTTGGAAACATGAAATTCTAAGAGGTGGAAAAGAGCTGAGGTCACTTACTGATGTCTCTTCATTTCCTGGGGAATTTTTAAAAACTTGGCTGATTTTGGGAACAGAGTTCCTGAAATCTATGACTCCATTGGACAGTGGGTTGGCTGGTTCTTTACTTGGAAGTCAGGAAGATCTATGTTTGCTTCCCAAGTCCACCTCCACTTATAAGAGGTATGACCCTGGGCAAGTAATTTAACCACTGACCCTCAGTTATTCTGAATAATATTTTATTGTATGTGTGTGTTTGTCCTTGTTGCCAAAGAAGACCATGCCATCAGAGAAATAATGACTTGGTTTGCACTTGACTTTGTTTTGAATGAGGGAGGGCTGTGCAGGTCACCAGACTCACTTCTCCAGAGCCATATGAATCCAGTGCCTAGATACTCATCAGGATGACTGGAGATGACCCAGGATGAGGCAATTGGGATTAAGTGACTTGCTCAAGGTCACACAGCTAGTGAGTGTCAAGTGTCTGAGGTGAGATTTGAACTCAGGTCCTCCTGACTCCTGCACTAGTGCTCTATCCACTGTACCACTTAGCTGCCCACCCCGCCCCCATGCACACACACACACACACACACACACACAGACACACACCTCCCCTTCTCTCCACTCAAACACCTATTACATTAATTCAAGCCCTCCACACCTCTCAGCCAGACTACTCAATAGCTGAATTGCTCTGCTCCACTCCTAACTCATCCTCCATCCAGACACCAAAGCTGTTTTTTCCTAAAGTGATGCTGTCATCATATAACCCTTTTGCCCAATAAATTTCAATGATTCCCTATCAAATACAAATTCCTCCATGCAGGCCACTTCCAAAAGAATTTTTAATATATTTTTTTAAGTTTTGAGTTCCAAATTCTATCCCTCTTTCCTTCCCTCCTTCCCCAAGCAATCTGATATATTACCCTCAGTTAACTCATGTAAAATGGGAATAAAAGACAACTATTTCTCTGAATTCTTGTGAAGACTGAATGAAAGGCATTAGGTATACAAAGAATTTTTGTAAACTATTCAACCCTTTAGAAATGTCAGCAGTTATCACTGTAATGCACAGTGTGGATTGTAAGGTCCTTGAGGTTAGGAACTATTTTTGATTTTCTCTTAATATTTTCAGGGCTTCACATATTTTTTTTTCCTCTTTGGTCTGGACCCAAGATACAGATGAGCAGCTGTCAGTAATTTCCAGCCAGTGCTTGGGGCTTGGAGGTGGTGAGAAGTAAAGGGAAATCTTGTGCAGGGTGTGATAGAAGTCTTCCTGACTCCTGAGGTCAAAGTGAGTTTGATGTTGGTTGGATGGATGAATGGCATAGGAAGACCACCTGGGTTCCAATCCTGGTACTAATGTTGCCCTCCTCCCACACAATATAAGCTCCTTGCGGGCAGGGCTCCTTTCTCATTTGCCCTTGAGTTCCCAGTGCTTAAGCACCTTGGTTGGCACAGAGTAGGCACTTGATAAATGTTTGTGGGCTGACCAGTGCTGTGGACACAGAGCTATAGTTGGAACTGGAGGTTCAGGGTTCAAATCATGATCCTACTATTTACTAGCTGGGTAACCTTGGGCAAGTCCCTGCCTCTGTGCTTATCAACATAGGAGAAAGAAATGGCAAACCATTCCAGAATCTTTTCCAAGAAAACTCCAGAGTCACTAAGAATTGGGTATGACCGAAATGACGGAACAACAACAAAAAAAAGGCAGAATAAGTGCTTGTCCAACTGACTGATTTCCCCTCTCTGGCTCTTTCAGTCCCCTCATCTGCAAAATAGGAAAAGGGGAACTAAATTGCCTCCATGATCACTTCCTCTTATTTTTTCCCTAGAAACAGCTCAATTTCAGAAGAGCTTATTACAAGACAATGCAGTCAAGTGAATAGGGCATTGAGGTGGAAGTCTGGAAGGCCTGGGTTCACACTCACCTCTTATACTAGCTGTATAATGCTGAGCCAGACATCTTCCCTGTCTGGCCTCAATTTCCTCTTCAGTAAAGAGTGGAGTGCCACAACACATCTCTCTCTCTCTCTCCTCTCTCTCTCTGTCTCTCTCTCTGTCTCTCTGTCTCTGTCTCTCTCTCTGTCTCTGTCTCTGTCTCTCTCTCTGTCTCTCTGTCTCTCTGTCTCTCTCTCTCTCTCTCTCTCTCTCTCTCTCTCTCTCTCTCTCTCTCTCTCTCTCTCTCTGTCTCTCTGTCTCTCTCTCCCTCCTTCTGGCTCAGACTGTAGTCCAGCAGTCAGGCTCAGCCTCATCTCCTCTCAGTCCCCCAGGACGAATCTTCCAGGAATCACGGCATTAAAACCAAGGGGCCCGCATTCGGTTAGCGGTCCACGAAAGCGCTCTTCAGCCTTCCCGACATTCAAACCCCGAAGGGAACCAAGGAGGGGGAAGTAGGGAGAGTGGTCGAGGGAGAGAGAGAGATGGAGGGGATGGCAAAGGGGGAGCAGAGGAGGGAAAGAGAGAACGGGGAGAAGGGAGATGAGAAGAGGGAAAGGTGATGGAAAGGGGGAAGGAGATGGGAAGGGGGAAAGCGGGGAACGGGAGGAGGAGGTGGGAGGAGAAGAGAGAAAGGAGGAGGAAGGGGAATGGGATGGCTAGAAAAGGGGGAAAGGAGAGGAAGGGAAATGAGGGAGGGGTGGGGAGGAGGAGAGGGAGGGAAGAGGGAGGACGGGAGATGGGAAGTGGAGAAGACGTGGGAAAGGACGGGAAGAAAAGACGGGGAGGAGGAGGAGAGATGGAAAAGGGGGAGAAAGGAGGAAAAGGGATGAGGGGAGGAAGGGCTATGGGGAGGGGCAGGGGATGGACGGTCTGCAGAAAGTCCCGCAGGCGCGATGACCTAGTTCTCTGAGTGTGATCAATGGGGCTATAAATAAGTCCGCGGAGGCTGGGGCCGCCCCGCCCCAGAGCAGCCCAGGGAGGGAGGGGCTTCCTGCGGAGAGACTCCGGAGCCCCGAGAGTGCTTAGAGATCGCGTACTCCAATTTCCTCACTGTAAATCAGACTGACAATCGTTGCGAATCAATGGTGTAGGAGCAAGTGCTGGGTCTAGATCCTGGGGGCGGGGGAGGGAGAGAGGAGGGAGAGACACTGAAACACCGAGAGAGGAGCAGATAGTGCAGAAAGAAGGAGGAAGCGAAAGAAAGCAGAGAGGGAGAGGCGGGGAGGAGGGAAAGAAGAAGAAAATGAGAGAAAAGAAATACAGCAAAGAGGGGCCAAGACGGAAAAGAGACGAAGCCCAGAGAGGAGGAGGGGAGAGGAAGGAGAATGAAAAGTATATTGGGAAGAGACAGGAAGAGGGCGATAGGTCCTCCTTTCTGACTGGTGCTGAGTACATCTTAGGGACCCACAGTATCTGGGAAGTACTTTTCCAGGTTTCTGAAGCCCAGAGATGTTCCTAGAACTCCGATGAAGAATCTTTCTTTTAAAGGAAGGAAAACCACACAGTTCCAGAGCCTCATCAAATTTTCCATAATGGTGGTTAGAACCCCCAAGGGATTCAGAAGTACTCACTGAGAAAGAGTCTTCATTGGCTCTGAGTGTCCCTAGTTATGGGATATTTACCTTTCTGTCCCTGAGATGAGGTGACTAGGTGGTGCAGTGGATAGAACACTGAGCCTGGAGGCAGGAGTACCTGAATTTAAATCTGGTCTTAGAAACTTACTAGCTGTGTGACCCTGGGCAAGTCACTTAACATGTTTCCCTAGAGAAAGAAATGGCAGACCATTACAGTATCTGACAAGAAAACCCCATGGACAATCTGGTCCATGGTGGGTCAGGAAGAGTCAAGCAGAACTCAGCAATGACAACAAGCAAATAACAACATCTACCAGTGAATTCACAGGCATGTCTGCTGGTTTGCTGTCAGCAGGATGACACATCTCCCACATTGAAGTAGTTGGGTCTAAATTCTAGACCTTGATATTTCACATGTCAAAGGAGATCCATACACCATCTCATACAAACTGGACCTTGATCCAAATTAAAGCAATAAATGGTTATTGAACATCAATTATGTGGACACCAAGATCTTCTTCCCATGCCTTAGCATGTTGTAAAGTGATGACCCACTTTCCCCAAGTCATATGATGAGGACTCCATGGAAGAGAGCAAATTCAGGAAGGAGGTAGATGTCTGGTGGAAGGATGTAGGCTTGAAATTTCCTTCTGAATACATATCTACACTGACAATAGTCCCTGGTCTTAAGAGTCAGCATGGTCACTCATGGAGAAGTGAAACTTGGAAAAGGAGGATATATATTCTTTGAGAACCACAGAGAGCTTGGCTTCCCCCCAGTACTCCTCCTCAGGAGGATAGAGATAGATATCCAACTATGTAATCTTATGACTGACCCAGATCTTTTCTGTTGAATCAGACCAGGCTAGTGGCTAACAGTGCCACCTAGAGGTTAAAGTGCTTTGCAAACCTTAAAATACTACATGTATTAGTCATTATTATACATCTCATTACCACTATTATAATTTCATGAGGTTGCATATTTGTGCAAGGCTGCTTAAGGACCTATAAGGACTATCAGGGTTAAAAGATTTTTGAATGATTACCTAAGGAAAGAGCCAAGAAGTGCTGAACTAAATAGTAATCTACACAGTATGAGTTGAAGGATGCTCAAAGGGTCCTCTGTCTCCAAATATGTCCCCTTTCAACCCATGTGACTTTGGAAATCCTAAGCCTCTAGCCCCTTCACTAAAACACAGTTATGATGCTAGGGATCTCAAAAGCTTAGTGAGTATAGTAGCAAAAGCATCAGGGCTGGTGTGTAAGTGATACTGGGGGACCTGGGTGCTGGTCCTGTCTCTGACATCGAGTAGCTATGTGACCTGTGCAAGTCACTGCTCTTTGGGTCTCAGTTTCCTTCTCCACAAAATATGTTGTTTGAGAAGAAATCCAAGATTCCTTTCAGCTCCAGTTTCTGAGTCTGTTTTTTTCAGATGAAGCAACTAAATCCTAGAATGGCTATATCATTTAGGTTAAGGACTTGTATATTCAGGAAGCTGCCTCTATTTCAGTTATATTTGATTTTTATTCATGGTTTATTGATTTCTTTTAAAAATGCTACAGTAATTTCCTGATACACTATATACTCTTTCACCCCATGTTGGAGCCTTCCATATAATGAATAAAGACTATTAAGCAAAACTGACTGACCCAGTGACCTAAACTGTTAAGTGTATATAGCATTCTGCACCTGTGGTCGTCCTCTTCTGTACCAAAATGAAGGCAGCCTGCTTTGTTATCTGTTCTCTGGAACCAAGATTGGTCACTGTGGGCAATAGGAATTTGACTGCTTTTTGCCATGGTTTGTATTTACATTATTCAGGTCCTTAGCCAAGTTGTCCTCTTGCTTTGGCTTTCTTTACTCTGTTCCAGTTTGTACAAATCTTCTCTTGTTTCTCTGAGCTCCACATGTACATTATTTGTAATGGTGCAATGGTATTCCATGAGAGTCATGTATCAGTTTGTTTGACCACTCCATAGTCCATGAGTTTCCATATTATTTCCAGGTGTTTTTATTTTTTTCTAATAGCAAAAGCACTGCTCTGGATTTTTTGACATGAATGGACCCTTTATTTCTGTCTTTGACCTTCCTGGAGCCTATGACAGCTGGTAGAGACTTTGGGTCAAAGGGAATGAATAGTTGAGTGACTTTTCTCATGTCATTCCAAATAGTTTTCTATCTTGCTAGACCATCAGGAATCCCCCTTCAAGATGGAATCTGCAGTAGGTGGTTTTCATCAGTAACACCTTGTCAGGGATTACTTTGTCTTTATAGGAGCACAAGGTCTTAGATTTAGGGTTGGAAAAAATCTTTGAGGCTGTTGAGGTTTACCTTTTCATTTTACAGATGAGCCCAAAAAGATGAAGGGACTTCTTTACGGGAAGGTAGATTTTAATAGGGGAAGAAGGTCATGGTAAGGGAGGGCTAAGCTGAAGTGGTGGGGGTGGTGTTGCAGAAGATTGCTGTAGGAGGAATGAGGCTAACTGGAGGCCAGTGGACCTCTGGGGCACTGACAGGGGGCTGGCCAAGATGCCAAAGTCAGTCTCACCTGCTTTACAACTTTGCTTCGGGCTGGTCCTATTTGAAGATTGTTGACTCTCAGGCTGTCTGTCCCCTGCTGATCTTGACAAGGAGACACTATCTGGTTGAATTAACCTATCATTGAGCCTTTATACAAGCTTCCCAGGAAACTCAATTTATGCCTGACCTCAATCTTTAGCAAGGGGCTACAGTTAAGTATTCTCAAACTCACAGTGTAATTTCTCTTCCTCTAAAAATAATAATAACACCTTCCATTTATAGAACATCTTTCATCTGTGGACCTCAAAGCATTTTATAAATATTAATTGTCATGAACTTCCCTGGGGGTTAGCTGTTATAGGACCCATTTCGCAGATGGATGAGCTTCCGACAGAAGAGAAGTTAGGTAACTGATCAAATGATTGTATTCTATCCGTAGCAGCTGGTGGGAGGAAGAAAAATCCAATGGCAGAATCCACCAGTCTATTTCAAAGGTAAATAGGTAATTACCTCCTGTGTCTATAGATTGCCATCTTGGAAGAACTCCAAAGTGTTTTTACAGGATATATTTAATTCATCTTTAGGATCGCTCAATGAGTGAAATAGAGTTCAGAGACGATTCCATTTTATAGGTGGGAAAACTAAGGCTTGATTGTTTTGACTCACCTACTGTCTCATACAAGATGAGGAGCAAATGGTAACAGAACGTAATCCTTATCGCCATTGGACTAAGGACTTTTGCCCTCCTTCTAGGGGTGCCACTGAGCTTAGCAGCTGTAGAAAAACTGTAGGGAAGAGATTCTTAACCTGGGTTCCATGGACCCTGAAGGGGTCTATGGAGTCCGTGTACTTAGGTGGGGAACTCCCCCTCCTCAAACCTTTATTTTAATTCACTTTTAGCTAAAACGTAGCATATCTTTCAATTAGGAATTTTTAAAAAAAGACATTATTCTGAATAGGGGTCCATAAGTTTCACAAGATTGCCAAAGGCATCCTGATCTCCCCAAAAGGCAAAGAACTCCTGCTTTAGGGTAAGGTAGGCCTTGAGAACACCATGTACCGGACAGAAGGCTAATGGAGCTTTTTGTGAGGGCAACTGGTGCAATGAGATATGAAGCGAGTGGAAAAAATAAATGTAGAAAAACCTTTCTAGCAGCAGCTTGCAATAGGAGAGCTGGAAACAGGACATGCGTCTGTCCAGTGAGTGGGGAATACCTGAGCAAATTGTGGTATGGGAATAGATGGAGTGCAGCTGAATTGTAAGGGATAACAAAGATCTCCGGGTAAATATAAATCTTAAGCCTTGAGCACGGATAATGAAACATATTTCTCTCCTGTCATTAGAGGCAGTTGGGAGCATTATGGGTACCGGATATTGTACACACTGAAGCAGTCACTTTCCTGGTAAATTTTGCTGAAATATTTTTCATTGTTATGAGGGAGGTTCAAAGGTATGGGGGTATATCAGGAATGGACTGCTGGAAAAAACAAAAGGCATCTAAAAAACTTTAAAACAGGCACAAAAGACATAAATACCATTGACCAGGGTTAATGCTATTTTGCTAAACTGAAAGCACACAGTCTTCTGTTCTTAACATTAAGTGGTAAGCATCTTAAGGGCAAGACTGTCTTTTGTGTCTTTTTGTATGTCTAGACCTTAGCACATAGTAGGTGCTTAAAAAATCCTTGCTGGCCTCCTGGAGAGAGTCCCTGGTAAAGCACCTGTCTTAGCTCGCTACACTTCCACTCAGGTAGAAATGGAAATCGTTTAACATCCATCCAGACTTCAATAGTTATCTGATTGTGATGCTAATAGAAATCTACTCAAAGAGCTGACTAGAATAAATAAAAGCATTTAATTTGAAGAGAAATGGAGATGTAAAGCATAGAAGCATTCCCAGCATGCCCTCCGTTTCCCTTGCCCCTGAATTAGTTGGGAAAGGAAATGTCTCCCCTCCAGGTTCCTGCCTTTAAATGGGAGGAAATAGGAGAAAGTCTCTTGAGCCTGGGACACTCCCACACAGAAGCCAGCTGCTTCGTTTATGAGTCAGGATCTGGTTGGCTGTCTAGTTTGACTTGGTTTTGGCCCATGCCCTCCCCCCACCCCAAGTGTCTGTCATCCCTCTGGCTACCACTGCTCCTTTCCACAGCTTCTACCTGGGCTTGGAAAGTCCTACAGCTGTGCTGGCTGCCCTTCTCCTTGTAGTTTTTCTGATAGCCCACTTGTCTGATTTAGCTCCAGGACTCAGGACTTGCTGCCACCTCCACTGGGTGGGTTGGGTGTCTATTTCGTCCTTCCTCTGCCTCCTTGCCATAGTAACAGTCCCAGCACCACTGGACCAGGACTCAAAATCCTGGTCCACCCACAGGCAGGCCCAACTGTGAGCCTGGACCCTCATGAACAACATAGTTCCCAATTGGACAGGCTTGTGTTTGCTGCAAAGAACACTGGGAAGTCTAGGCTTGTTGTTGTCCAACCTCTGTTGTCCAGAGGCCAGTTATCCACTCCAAATAGGACAAAAATGTATGTAGTCTAAAGATCTCAGTGGAGAAATCGGTGTGAAGCTAAAATGAATGAGTCGTTAATGGTGGAATATCAGGCACTACCAGAATCCTCCTGTGCCTGGCATTAGGCTCTATACTCAGAGGCTTTCGCTTGAGTGAGAATATTCCTTCAGCTCTTTGGGCTTGCCCTGAATCCCCAGCATTTAGCACAGTGCCTGCCATGTCTCACATGTTTAATGAATGTTTATTGACTGACTGACCTCAGATGGGTGAGAGGAGAGTGTCTTCCTGCGAGGCATCTATGGGACCAGGGAAAGAATTGATTTTTAATTCATTCACTCTTCATTCACCATGTCTACTTGGAAAATAAATTTTAAATAGTAAACTGAAATATCAGAAAATTGTTGCTGTTATTTAGTATTTATATTAGCATTTTAAGGTTCACAGAGTGCTTATGTATATCTCAATCAATCTTCACAACAACCTTGGGAGGTAGGTGCTATTATTATCCTTATTTTACATGAGGAAATTGAGGCAAATGGGGTCAAGTGACTGGCTCAGGGTCACACAGCTAATAAGGGTCTGAGGGCAAATTTGAACTCAGATCTTCTTGACTTCTGTCCTTATACTTTTTTTTCCACTGTGCCTATGAGGAGGAGGAAAAGGAGGAGGAGGAGGAGGAGGAGGAGGAGGGTGTGCTGCCCTGTAGCCCTGTGAATAACACAGTCCTGGGTCTCTGCTTGCCTTGACCTTTGCTCTTTCATTTTAGGTGAAGGTAGAGCACAGTCCTGGCATCTTAGCATCTGGGTTTGGCAGCTAACTCAGCATGGATGCCCCGAGGAGCAATGACTAACCTTCAGGACTGTCCTCGGTCCTAGCCTAGTGGTGGTGGAGTAAAAATTCATCTATAAGTCATGCTCCATCTGGCCATGAGTTTGGCAGGACCAGTTCTATGTAGAAACTGTGTCAGTGGGGAACCCACCCTCCCAGAGACAGAGGTGGAATCAGGAAGTGTTCTCTCCTCAAATTGTTGGGGAAACAGAATTTTGTTCTTTAAGTCTTATTGTATCATTGCAAAAGCTAATTAGTGGTTAAATAGAACCAGGTTGTTACTCACTGGTATCTAATGCTGTGGGAGTGGAGGAGCAGGGGGGACTTGAGCTGATAGCATTAGATGTGAGACAATTCCAACATCTCAGGGTACTCGGAATTCTGAAGGAGATAGATAGCAGACCTCGCTCTGGGAGAGGGAGCCAAAACATGCTTGCTACCTGTGAAATGGGCTTAATCTTGGGGCCAGACCCTAAATCACTCTATCTTTGGTTTATATTGCCACCACTGGTGTTCCTTCCAGGAAATCTCTGAATATAATATAGATAAAGGTAGCTTTTCAGTCTCCAAAGATATGGGTAAAAGATTCCTCAGATCCCATAAAAGCTTTCAAATGATTTTATATGATATAAGGATCAGGATAACTTTTATTTCATTCCATAGAAAATTCAGAATACACACAAAGGACTCATGGTACCCTATAAATAATCAATACAGTTATTTTGTCTTTGGTGACTTGCAGTGTTCCTCAGAGCTCTAAAGGCTTTCAAATTCATGACACCATCTTGTTATTTAGCACCAATGAAATTGTTAAGTGATGTCATCTCATCCAGTACTACTGAACTGTTTGTGCCACACCTATAAATAGATATTTCACATCTGGTACCTACTAGATTTAGGAAATTTTCTAAGAGCTTGGTGGCAGCTGATTCTAGCGCTGGTCCTCAGTTACGGACTGAGGTATATTTTGTTAGCCTCCCAGCTGTTGCCTGTAAGTCAACAAGAGATCTTGCTTTGTGGGTCTGATACGGTGACTGCTGACCATGAAGTGCTATGTATACATACCATCCCCTGTGAGCACTCACGGTAGATCATGTCTGACCTTTACTTTACCAGGGATCTAAAGGAGACTGAATAGGAGGCAGCTGCTGAAAAGTCAGTGAAAAGGAGGAATTTCAGTGAATGGGCTGTCCCAGCTCTAGAATTGGCTACTGCTTAGCTTGAGGTTACTGATAGGACTGAAGGAGGATAGGGAACATGTGTGCCCTACTGAAGATTGGTCTGCAGCTTCTACTGTTTGGCCAGTGCATAGGTGGGAAGTACCACTGAGTAGGCATAAATCTTACCCAGATTTTCTTATTTGGGCTGAAACATACAATGCTAATTTCCTAACATCTCTTCTTCTTCAAATAAATAAATGGCACATATGACCAGAGAGTCTTGGCTGCTTCATTGGTTCCTGTGATCATGTAACTGTACTCAAGAGAATCAGTGACTGTTCCAGGAGACACTCTGTGGGCCAGAAGGAGTGATTTCTGGTTTCTCTATTCAAGGTAGTCTCAGGCATAGAAGAGAGAGAGCCTGAGATGAGTTCAGGGGATGTCCATCACAATGTGGTTAGAGTGTAGAGTCTGTGGTAACGAGCATTATGGGATATGACCTGGAAGATTGATGGTGTCAGATTATGGAGATCTCTGAATACCAGCAATTCAGGCTGATTAGAGCAACCCCTTCAACCAGAGGAAGAGAAGGTGGGCAGGGACATCATGCACACAGAGACAGCTAGAGTGACAGATGAGAGTGTCCATGAAGACATCTCCTGACTCCAAAGGATTTCTACCAAACTCTTCAATGGCTTATCTTTTCCACTTATCCTAGCCTAGTGCATTTGTTAGAAAATCCAGGTTACGCTTGTGTGCCTTAGTATAAAACTCCAGTGCTTCTAACATGTCCAGGTCATCTGAGGTCAGTCTATTAGTCTGGAGAAAACCAATCTTATGGGCACATGTTAGTTTTTATCCTTCCAGTATGGTGATATTCTGTGGTTTGTATCTAATTCAGTAACTCTCAAAGTTAGCTTAAATTAGATATGCCCTGGTTCTTGATATCCTCAAAGCAACATAAGCCAGTAAAGGAATTTAGTAGACAATAGGAAGTTTGGAAGGCTTTTGAGCAAAAGAGTGAAATGACCAGATCTCAGTATAAGAAATATTATTCTAGAAGTGGTATGAAAGATAGATTTACAAAATGAGGAGAAAATAGAGTTGGAGTAATGGCAAGAATTGTTGGTGCTTCTGCATCCTTGAGGAAACTATATAGTTCTTGAATGGGTTAAGTATCCCATCTGACACTCTGACCTCAAGTCTATTTATGCTATTAACTTACTGAGAAAGCCTTTTCTTTTTAATAAAATTTTCTGTTTTATTTAATTGATTTTTTTTAAAAAAAACCTTTTTTGTCATGGATAAAATAAAGGCAAATATAAGCCCTGGCTCTGGTCAGTATAACCATTGATTTTAGATATTCTAGGGCAATGGTGGTGGAAGAGAAGGTTCTGAAGATGGGAGCCCATGGGATGAAGTCTGGTGTCAGTGCTGATGGGGACCCCACAGAAACAAACTCATTATGACCTTGGCTAGTTTCTTTGGGCACCAGCCTGAATTCTTTGCTCCTGACATGGCATTTACTCATTGGATGGCCTGTGACCATGAATTAATGACTTCTAAATTCAGGTGGAATATGCATTGACAGAAATCCCACAGATAAATCATCTTGGTGCTTGTGGCATGATTGGTGGGGGGTCCCAGCAAGGCCAATGCAAAACACAAAGGACTTATGGCTTGTCCATCTCAGCTCCAAAAGCTGTGTTGGACCTTTGGAATCAGAGATCATGAGCTGGAAGGGACCTCTGGAGTCTTTTTAGTCCAGCCCCCTTATTTTACAGATGAGGAAACTGAGACTCAGACTTGCCTCAAATATGTTGGGATTTAAATGTTAGAGATGGGAGTTGAAGGAAATGGGGATTTTTAGCCTGAGAAGAGGAGATTTAGGGGGAAGGGGACAAAAGTCTTCCAGCATTTGAAGATAGTGTGGCTTCAGAGGTCCCATCTCTGACCCTGGAGTCAGCACTCTCTACTGTATCTCACTTGATGCCCCTTGGTGCTGAATGTTGCATGCAGCTTCAGGCTTTCCTACTATTAGTTGGTTTTGCTTAACTGCTTTTCTTTGTGTAAAGGGAGGATCCTGTGGTGGGAAATATATCAGGAAAGAGACAAAATGCATTGATAACATTTTTAAAAAGAAGGAAAGGAAAAGAAACTAGTAGAAAGAGGATTTGTATCGAACAGACTGTCATTCCATCCAAACCGATTGTTCCCTTGATGGTGTGCACTCTCTGGCCTACTTCAGCTTTCTTTCCTGGCTTTGAATTATTGTTCAGAACTCCTGCCTAGCCCTTGGATCTGGTTATTCTCTGGCCTCTGGCTGACCTGCCTGACATTCTGTTTACCATCTCTGATGCTGACTTGGCATATTCTCCCTTTCCCCAGGGGACAACTTCTCTCCTTTGGATCCTGTTAATTGCCTCCAATCACCACCATGCATCTGCCCCATCCTCCCTAGAGGGCAGGGATCTACCATGGCCTCAATATGATGAGACTTAATTTTTTTTAACCAATATATCCGAATGAGTAGCACTGTGCTGCCCTCACTGGTTTTGCTTTTAAGAATTCAGAGGAGTGGGGTTGATATGTTAAGAGATGCCAGACTTCCCATGGAGCCATCTATTAACTCTTACTGGACTGTACTGGCAGCTCCACACAGGCAGTTGATCCCATGGGCCCCAGTTTCTTCAGCTATAAAATCACAGTATTAGACCAGATGACTATGAGAATAGTGGAAGGAATCATGTTTTCACATGAAGACTAATGGAAGGAAATGGGGATAGTAAACCTATAGAAGAAAAGAGTGGGAGAGAGGGACATTGACCAGCTGTCTTCAAATATCTGAGTATATGATAATAGTAAAATAATACCTACCAATTACTGAGCATTTTTTGGGCTCACGAAATGCTTTGGATTTGCTATCTCATTTGAGCCAGAAAACAACCCTACGAGGTAAGTGCTATTTTCTTTGTTTTGCAGATGTGAAAACGGAGGCTCAGAGAGAACACAAGTGACTCAGCCAAGGTCACACAAGGAGGAAGTAACTGAGGCCACAGAAGAAGTCAGGTTCTCTGGACCACACTCTATGGACTGCACCACTTGACTGGATTGGTCGAAGGAAATGGAGATATTTAGCCTGAGAAGAGAAGATTGGGGGGAAATGGACAAAGTCTTCCAGTGTTTGAAGATAGTGTAGCTTCAGAGGGCAGAACCTGGAACAAGAGGGACAAATTACACAGAAGAAAATGGTAGGTTTGACCTAAAGACAATTGACAATTGGAGTAAATCCAAAGTGAATGGGAGATAGTGGACTCCCTCTTGCTGGAGGTTTGAGGCAAAGAGTGGCTGACCACTTGTCGGGTAAATGTTAATGGAGGATTCTTGTCCTGGCTGGTCCAGAAGAGCGCTGAGATTTCATGATCCTCTGCTTTTGCTGTGTTGAGAGTTCTTTCCAGCAATCTGGCTTGGCTCGATATGATTCACTTTTAGTTGCCCAAGGAAGATCTAAATATATCTCAATGGAGCTGCCATTGTCTCAGGACATGTTGGGAGCTATTTCAGCAATTCTTCCAAATATCCTCAATGGTGGCAGGCCTAGTCAGGTTATTAGAATGGGTCATCTCCCTGGGGGGTAGGGGATACTGTTTTTGATCTTAACCTCTGGGGCTAGTTTCCATAGTATGCCCCATAAACAGTTGGTGAAGACATTTTCTAATGAAGAGTTCCATTGATATTTCAAGAAATGGTGACAGCATTGGGAAAAAGCCTTCCAAGAGCCTGAGACTCATTAGAATGGAAGTTCTTATATGAGGTCTATGGAGAGATTTCAGGGAATCCATGAATCTGGATAGGGGAAATGTACATCTTTGTTTTTATTGACCTTTGTTTTTTATCATAATACCATGTATTATATGCATTTCACTGAGAGATGTTCCATTATTGGAATACTTTAATAGATGGGATCTCATGAATGTGGGTATTTCTCCTTCACAGATGTAGACTGGAACCTATCCATGCCTGCCCATGTAGTAGAAATCTGGCCTCCCCAAAGTTTGACATGTGGGGTCGACCCAACAAGGAGGTCACTTCTTATTTTCCTGACACAACAGCTCCTTGAAGGCAGGGGTCATTTCATTTTTGTCGTTGCATCCCCAACGTGGGGCCTCACACATGGTAGGGCTTAGTGGTCCTAATTAACGAATCAATTAATTGTCCTTAATCATTAAGTGCCCATTGATTGATTAATTGACTTTATAAGGAGAGCAGTGGAGACCATGGCTCATTGTTCATGCCTTCCTTCTTCCATGCTACTGGCCCATTTTCTTTTTTTTGATCTTATTCTGTAATGAGATGCTTTACATCTTTGCATTTCCTTGTTGGTAATGTGTTACAGACTACTTATGCCTACCACATGCCTCTTGAATAGAGACCCATCAAGAGAAGCCAAAAATATAATCAGCCTGCAGCTAAGCTGGCAATGAGCCCCTCTACCCTTCACTAAACTGGTCTTTGGACAGATCGTTTGTCACTAGACATGGAGTTGGAATCCTTTCTAGCTGACAGGATCTGTCTGAACTTGTGCTTTATCAGTCAATCAGTGAACAAACATTTAGTAAGTCCTTCCTACATGCCCAGTACTGAGCTGAGCCATACAAAGAATGTCTAATAGGAGATTCATCTTACTGAGAAAGCTTTGGAGAACCCAGTAGGACCTCCTCTCCAAGGTGAGGCATTTGAAGATTACTTTAACTTTTTCTAATGAAGAGTTCCATTGATATTTCAAGAAATGGTGACTAATTTAAAAGATTACTTTTAAATTAGATTTCTCAAGGACACAAAGAATAGGGTCCAGACTTGTGGTTTTATAAATATAGGGATCTTCTGAGAGAGGGAAATTCCTTTATCAATGCTGATTGGTCTTTTCCACAACTTAGTCTTAGAAAGAAATCTAGAGTTTTAAGAGTTTAAGTCCCTTGTCTAGGGTCACACAGCCAACATGTCAGAGGGAAGACTGGAACCCTTATCTTTCTGGCTTTAAATTCAGCTCTCTATTCAATTGTCCAGGTGGTTGAGTAGATATGTTAAACCACAATGGCAATGACAATGATGAGTGATGATGATGCTGATGATGACAAGAAGCAGCCAGGCAAGGGTTACTTGGCTTTCCAAATTCCCAAGAGGCCAGCATTTTAAAGGCCAGCTTTAGGTGTATAAGGCCAGTTCTGGCCAGTCAGGTTCAAGACTCAGGTTTTCCCAGCAGCAGCGCCTCCTGGAGGCTTTTCTTGGCATTGTTCTAGATGTCATTGATGGGAAATACACTGGAGGGGGAAGTCTAAATCAGCGCCCAAGCAAGCAAAGCAGTAAGTGACTTTTAAGTTCAGGGCTTTTAAAACCTCAACCAAATGGAATTATATTGCATTTGAACCAAGTGTGGAGTGAGGAAGGGCCTCCGCATCTACATTTCACTTTTTGTAGGTGAAAAAGGTTTCGTGGTAATGTTCCGGGGACAAGTTCCACTGTGCACAGAGAGGGGCTGATTCTTGTCCAGTTACTTATGGGCAACCTAGGGGCACATGATCATTTAGACTGCATTAAGAGAACAAGGCTTAAATTGAGCTTGCAGTTCTCAGAGTGGAAAAGCATTTTAGGGGTTCACCTAAAGCAACCCCTACATTTTATTGAGAAGGAAACTGAGGCCTCTAGAAAATCAATGATGGGAACATTGGTTAATAGACAGCCCTGGACTATAGAGACCATCTTAGTCCAACCCCCCCTCATATTACAGGTGAGGAAACCGAGGCACAGAGAAGTTGAATGACTTCTAAGAATGGTACAAAAAACAATCGAATTTAAACCCAAGGCTCTTCAAAACTAAAAGAAAAAGTCTTAGGAGGCTGGGTCTTTGTTTTTGATCAAAATTGAATGAAATCAATAGATCCAAGAGGCAGCTATGGGGTGGGTCTTATAAGTAGGATGAGCAGATGACTGACTGTATGCTATGATGGGAGCTGAATCACCAGAGTCCACATGGTATAATAGACATTCAAATGCATCTCCAGGCAGGAAGACTGAAGTTCAAATCCCAGATCAGACAATTTTTAGCTGTGTGACTCTGGGCAAGGCCTTTGACCTCCTTGTGCTTCAGATTCCTCAATTCAAAAATGATGGAATAGGACTGAGATTCCTTTCAGTTTGAAATGTATGATCCTTGGACCCATTACTCTACCATTATAGGTTAATATCTTTGAGTCTTGGAGACTTTCTACTCCATGGACAAATGACTTCTCCTCTCTGGACCCCAGTTTCCCCATATGGAAAATAAATCACTTAATCAATAAGCATTCATTAAGTACCTTTTTACTCTTCATGCCATTCGAGATCTAGTTGAGGGAACAGAGGTTGTTGGCCTGTAGCAAAAATTATGTAGGGGATAGAAGACACCTGTGCTAGGGGTTAGGGATACAAAGACAAGAGTTAAATCTCTGCTCTCAAGGAGTTTATGTTCTTCTGGGAAGATGTGTGTGTGTGTATGTAATGCAACATATTCATAGATAAGTAAATATAGAATTTTACAAAATGAATACAAAGTGGTTTGGTCAGGAATAGGAGGGGAGAGATTAATAATTGAAAAATAAGGAAAGACTTCTTGAAGGAGATGGACTTTGAATTGAGGCTTAAAGGCAGTTAGAGATTACAAGAGATAGAGGTCAGAAGAGAGAAAATGATAGCTTTGAGTGTTGGGTCCTAAGAACGGCAAGTATGACAATTTGTATATATAGTAATATATAATGAGGGATAGCAATGTATAATAAGCTTAGAAAAGGAGACTGGAATCAAGCCATGGTTTATTTTCCATGATCAAGAAAGGAGACTGTATTTTATCCTAGAGGACAGGGGAGCCATTGAGTCTTTTTGAGCAGAAGAGTGACTTCATATCTGTGCTTTAGTAATATGCATTTGGCAGATGGGTGGAGGATGGATTGAAAAGGAGGCAGGGAAACCAATTCAGAGGCTATAATGACAGTCCAGTTAAAAAGTGATGAATATTTGAATGAACATGGGTTGTTCATACATGGGGTGGGAAGTTGAAGTCTCTTACTCCTACGGATTGAATATAACTGACAGGCTCCCTAATTCACACTAGAAGAGAATCTATGAACTTGACCCAAATTCACATCATACTCTTTGTCTGAACAGGAACCTTTCTCTGATAATTGTTCTAGGACATTCTGTTCTTTGGTTTGTAGGGCACACACCAGTTGATAAATCTGATGAAATTTAATGGAATAAGAAAATATGGTTGAATAATCAAAGTTATTACAATGTGAATATTCAAATAATATAAGTTGTTTTGTCTAATAGCATTTCTGTTACAATGGCCCCTCAAATTTCACAGTACAAGAGAATTTAAAAACATATAATAACACAAATAATGTTATTTATATAAAACATGAAACAAAACTTCAGATGACATCAATTGCATTTCCAAATTATCACATATAAAAATTGTTGATCTTAGTACCTTTGGCATCTTAAAACAATTATATTCAATTAAAGAAATAATAACAATATAGTGCTTAGCATATGCCAGTCACTGTGTTAAGCACTTTGCAATAATATTATTTTAATCTTAACAACAAATGGGTACCATTATTATTTTTCTCCTTACAGATCAGGAAACTGGGGCAAACAGAAATAAGATAACTTGCCTGATTACACAGTTAATAAATTTCTGCAGCTGGAATACATTCAAGTTTCCCTACATTTTCCAAGCATTTTTCCCCACACCTTTATTTGAGAACCTGATCTGAGATGAGCAAGGAAGGGTCAGTAAGAAGTGGCTATAAGGCTATAAGGGATTGCTTCCAAACTAGCTGCCTTCATTCATTGCCCTAAAACAATGAAGCTATCAGTTTTTAAGAGAAAATGCCATCTACTTTTAATGCTTATAAAATTTAATCCTTATTTTTCCTCAAAAGAAAGTCTACAGAGTTGTACACCAAGTCTTACTATTTCAGAAGAGACTGAGTGCTTGTCAGGAGTTCTCCCCCTGCAATCTTAAAATGATTAATCTTCAAACTCCTTAATCTATTAAAATATTTTTAGCAATTCCACAAACTTTGATTATCTGCTTTTATTTCTGTAATTCCAACAGAGCCAAAGCTGAAATGACAGGAATAAAATATCTTGCGGATTTCTTTCTTTTTCTCTATTCTTATAACCTAATCTCCTATGAAAAGCTTAAAGTGAGAGTTAGTCCTCCTTACTGGGATAATTGATTCAAGTATAAAAGTTCATTAATTTTTTCCAGTGTTCTAAACTCTTTAACTACAGCCCTTAGAAATTTTCTAAGTTTTTCTTTTAAATTTGTCAAGGTATCAAACAACACAAACATGACACGGATATTTTACAGACACAAACACAGATAAAACAACAAAACAGATACAAACCGACACAAACCATTCTAATAAATTATGTAGCCACAGCCCTAACTTCACTGGTTTTTAAAAGAACAGTTTCAGGAAGAACAGGGAGACAAAGTTACAATTTTATAGATGTACAGTTTAAAAATAACAGAGGTGAGTAGAGACCAGTTAATAAATGGGTGCTGCTTAAGAATGAATATCCCTACCAGAGTGATGCAAGATGAACTGCATCACCAATGGACCTCAGAGTTTTCCTTATAAAGAATAGCAAGCTTGACCAAGGCAGGAGCTTGGAGGGTTGTAGCAGAGACAAGGGCAGAGGGATTGGACTCTAGAAAAATAAATCTCTGGTGGTGTCTTGTCTGTTCCCACTGATGCTGATGAGTCCAATGGCCCAGTTTTAAGTCCAGTTCCACTTCTGACACTAATTAATATCAATTGGACTAAATCTGCTTCTAACCTGTAGATGGCCAGGGACAAACAGAGCAGGCTAGAGCCAGGAGATCCAGGAATCAAACAGAAGTTTAATTTCAAAGTGCGGGTAATGGCAAATTAGACACATGTGCCAGCACCTCACCTCTAGTAGGGGGACCTGAGACAGTGTGGGGATATTTCAATACATAACCAATGGTTGTGTAGTGAGGGATAACAGCAACAACGTGATAAGTTTGATTCCCAGCTGAGCTTCATGACTAGAAATTGTCTGAGCTTGTCCAGTGTTGTCTGAGCTCAGAGAACATCTGGTGCTGGTCAAAGCAATACAATAATTGTTTAATTTTGCCAGAAGTTGAGATCATCCAGAGAGTGAGTGCAAAGGATTGTAGTTATGTCAAGCTCAAGGCACAGCTTACTTAGCTCGGAAAACAGAACTCTCCTGTGCCCATTGGGTAAACACACAAAATACATGGTCCTTAATATCTAGACATGGTACATGAATGTAAATGGCAACTGGTTCTTGAGTCAAAAGGATGGGTTCAAATCCAGCCTCTGACTCTTACTAGCTGTATGACCCTGGGCAAGTAACTGCACAGCTGTCTGCCTTCATTTCCTCATCTCTAAAATGGGGATCATAGTAGCAACTCTCTTCCAGGATTATTGTAAGGATGCAAACCTTAAAGTACTATGTAAATTCTAGCTATTTATTATTATTAATGATTAAGAATTAATATAACTAATAATCATTATTAACGATAGCGATTATTGCTTTACAAGAAATAATGAATACATGGGAAGGCTAGAAACAGGAAAACTCAGAGGAAGTCTAGAAAAGAAGGGATGCCCCAGGTAATGGACACTGCCCCTGTCCTAGGGATGAAGGGCAATTTTTAGTTGTGATTGTGGTGGGAGTAGTGTGCTGTACCTCAGGTAAATTCTGCTTACCTCCATTTCCTCATCCGCAAAAATGGCATGCATAATAATATATGAAGTACTTAGACAACAGGATAGTTGTAAGGGTCCACAGATGTATGTCAGAAACACTTTTCAAAATCTAAACCCCATAATTGTTTATTATTATTTCCCTCTAGGAGGATGAAAGCCCCACAAGAGCTGGGATTGAGTTTTGTCTCGGTATCCATCCCCAGCACCAGTACAGTGCCGTGCTTGATAATTGCTGGTTGAATTGAGAGTTGAGTGGGGAACCTTGCCAGATGTCTATGTGGACAATACAGGGCATTCAGTGGTAAACTGAAGTCTAGTGGGGTAAGATGGAATACAGGCAGAATCCAGCTGAGATGTCAGATTAGCAAGCGGGTGTCGCAATCCCCTATGATTTACCTGACACCATTTTCCCCAAAGCAGAAAGTGTGGCAGGCAGCAAGCATTTGTATCTATGTTGTCACATATGCGTCATATTGTGGTTGAACACTCAGAATCTGAGATAATTATCCATCCAATAAACCCTTTGAGACAGTGAAACAAGGTGTGTAGGATAATCCTATAGACATGGGATGGGGGGGAGGTGCTCTGTGATCATGCTACAGGAAGAGTCTCTTTATCCTCTCACCAGAGAGAAGGATGGGGCTGAAATTCTCTGGAGAAGGAGAAGGGACCAACGAATTTGAGAGAGATGACAGGTTTCTTCTGTGGTACCTGGACAAAGGGAGAGGTGCTGCGGCAAGTGCTGGAGTCAGGGCCACAAAAGTGAGCCACTGTCTGTACTCCAGGAGCTTAGATGCCAATAGGAGAAAACCACACAAATAGGTGAGTGGTGACTAAGGGACGGTCTTTGGGTCTGTGAAGTTATAGGAATGGAGAGTGGAATAGTGGGGCAGTTCACTGAAACATCCTTTCAGTAATCCTGAATAAAAGTGAAACCGACACAGTCAGGCCTCTTTTCCCTGCCTTGAGCCCTTGATTAACTGTTTCACCTCTAAACTGACACAGTCAGGCCTCTTCCCTGTCTTGAGCCCTTGATTAACCATTTCACCTCTAAACCGACACAGTCAGGCCTCTTTTCCCTGCCTTGAGCCCTTGATTAACCATTTCACCTCTTCACTATCCCCTACTCTCAGATCTCCTGCTCCCCTGTCCTATCAATGTCCATCATGCCTTTCCAAGCCCGACCCTAGAGCACTCCCACCATTTACTTCTTTCACTCCTGGTAATGTACCTGAATTGAGCTGGAGTAACTAATGAAATAGTCTATTGGGAGAAAAACCTGTACATGAATTAGTATATATACACCCAATAATAAGTAAGTTCAAGATAATTTGGGGGTTAGGAGAGGGTTTTATCCATTAGGGTGGATCAGGTTAAGTTTCATGTAGAAGGTGACATGAGCTGAATCTTGGGGAAATTAGGGATTCTAAGAGTCAGAGGTGAGGCCGCAGGTACCCCAAGCATTAGGGACAACTTGTAGCGCCTAGAGAACAGCAAGGCCACTTGGACTGGAGGACACTTGAATGAATGAAAGAAAGCTATTTATTAAGTGTGTCAGACACCATGCTAATCAATGGAGACACAGATTTAAATGGAGGATAGTGCTATGTAATAAGACTGGTAAGGTAAGTTGGAGTCAGGTTATAAAGGGAGATAATAGGAATCTTGTCTATCATTCAGTCTTGTCTGACTCTCCATGACCCCATGGACTTGGCAAAGATACTGGAATGGTTTGCCGCTGCCTCTTCCAGTTCATTTTACAGATAAAGAAAATGAGGCAAATAGGGGTTAAGTGACTTGCCCAGGGTCACACAGCTAAGTACCTGGAATTGAATTTGAGTAGGAAGCTACTGGAGTATATTTAGTAGTAGAATGAGTGTGATTCAGGAGTATCACTTTGGCAGCTGTTCGGAGGATGGCTTGGAGAAGGAAAATATCATTCAGGAAGCCATTACATAATCCATCAGCAATCCATGAGGATTTATTAGGTGCCTCTCCTCTTCCCTCCCCTCCCCTCCCCCCTCCTCTCTCCTCTCCCTTCCTCCTCTCTCCCCTCCCTTCCCCTCCTGTCTTCTCCCCTCCTCTCCCCTCTCCTCCCTTCCCAAAACCTTAAACCTACTGCACTTGGAAGTCACTTAAGGCTCCACTTAAGGGCTATTTTCTGGACTCTCCTGGCTTAAGATTGATTATCAATAGTAACTGTTGCTGTTTCCCTTCCAGCCTGATGTCTTTCTTTTTCTTGGCCTCATTAAAGGGACCATGCCCTGGCTGCTTTTTAAACAGGCCTATTCAATGATTGGGCATTGCCTCACCCTAAGTGAGTACCTACAAAGACCTTGGCCTAAAGGGTCAAAGGTCTCCTAGTGCATCCTGGGTCATCTCCTGTCATCCTGAGGAATATCTGGTCACTGGATTCAGATGGCTCTGGAGGAGAAGTGAGGCTGGTGACCTTGCACAGCCCTCCCTCACTCAAAACAAAGTCAAGTGCAAATCATGTCATCATCTCTCTGATGGCAACGAAGGAGGAACACAACAATTAAGTACCTACCCTGTACCAGGCATTATGTTGGCAAGAGGCGTGAGGGATGAACTAGAGTGGGTGACTGTGTGAATGGAGAAAAGGGTATGGAGGTGAGGAATGTCATAAACATAGAAAAGCTGAAACATGGCACTGTATTCGCTATGTGGGGTGAGGGAGAGTAAGGGGTGACAATGATGCCGGCATTACAAATCTGGATGACCAGGATCACAGGGGTACTCTTCACAGGACAAAGGAAGTTTGGAAAAGGGGGAGATTGTTTTTAGGGGGCAAAGTTGGGAAGACAATGAGTTCTGTTTGGACATGTTGAGTTTGAGGGTTTTTTTTGGGGAGGGGTGCTAAATATAAAATTCAATTTAAAATTTCCTAAAGACAATTCATGATGTGGGACTAGATTTCAAGAGAGAAATTAGAGCTAGATATTAGGGAACTGTCTACACTGAGAGGATATTTAACCCTATAGGAGCTGATGATGTCACTGAAACAGAGAGAAGAGAAAAAGAAAGGAGAGAAGGGAATAGGGAGGAAGGAAAAGAAGAGGAGGGGAGGGGAGAGAAGAGTAGAGGGCCTGAGAAAAAAACTTTTGAGAATAATCCGTTAGGTAGTACAGCATGAAGGATGATTCAGCAAAAGAGGCAGAGGAGGGGGGTCAGAGAAGTAGGAGTGGTGCCAAAGTGAAGCAGAGTGGCTTCCTTGGGATTCCCTATTGGCATCTCAGGGAGTTTGTTTCATCCTAACAGCGAGTGCATCTTTAGGGAGGCATCGAATGCCCTAGATGGAAGAGACTATAGAGACTATCCAATCCAGGCATCAGCAAAGCATAGTCCTTGACCATTTCTGCCCCATCTCCTGCTTCTGTTCTGCCCACCAGTGAGCTAAGAATGACTTTTACAATTTAAAATAGAGTTTTATTAAATGTAAAGATGTAAAACGCATTCTTAGCTCAGGGACCTTCATCATTTGCAGACCCTTGATCTAGTCCATTGCCCTGTTATCCCAGACCCTTTAAGGAGGCAGCACAAGTGAATGAATGAATGAATAAATATTTCTTAAGCACTTACTCTGTGCCAAGCACTGTGCTAAGTGTTCGAGATACTAATACTAGAATAAGACAGTCCCTGATCTCTAGGTGCTCTCAAGGGAGAGACTACACCTCTGGGAGGTTTCAGCTTTGAGTCCAAGGGTTCCAAGGTCCTTAGGGTATAGTAGCAAACCAGCTAATAATGCCATTTCATTAATGATATTTCCACTGTTAAAATGAAAGACCACTGGCTCTGGAATCAAAAGGCCTTGGTTCAAATCCTCTGACAGTGTACTATTTGTGCGACATTGGATGAATCATTTTATCCATCTGGGCACCAATCTTGTTATCTGTAAAATTAGGGGGTTGAATAAGATGCCCTCTGAGATCTCTTCTGGCTTTGAAATGAGGAGACACAGACAGGATTTAGAGCTAGAAATGACCCTACTGATTAAGCTCTACCTTTACAGCAGGGGAAACTGAGACTCAGAGAGGTAAAGTAACTTGCTCATGATCAGACAGGGAATAAATGTCAGATGTGGGATTTGAACCCTGAACCTCTGACTCCCAAGCCAGCACCCTCTCCACTACCCTGGGCTGCTCCCAACTTGCCCTGATTATATCAATCTCACTAGAAAGCATTTTTCCATTCCTTCTCCTCTCCCAGCCCCTGTTGGAATTACTTTGCACTCTATCAGACCCAAGCTGCCTTACTACCCTCTTTCATGGGTAGAAAGGAAATCCTCCCCCAAGCTTAGACTGGTGCTCTCCTTCCAGGTGGTCATGCTCTGCTTGGTTTTGGTCTAATTACTGCCTGTGAATCATAAGGAAAATTCATCTAGGATCTGTCTGTTCCACAGCAACAAATTCCCTGCTTTTAGGCATCGGCCTGATCTCAGCACTTGTCAATTGTCAGATGCATTTTTTAAGAAGGCGTAGCTCTTTGGCTGACTGGAGCCAGCCTTCTCTAGGACCTATTAAACAGTCAGATCGCTATTTTATGGCCTCTCATTAGAAAGAACTCAAGGCACACCCAGACAAGCACCTTTAGTGTGTGCCCAGGAGTCTCTCCTCCACAGATGAGCTAAAAGGTCAACTCTTTATTAGGGTGGGGAGGGAAATGATGAGCTGACAGCCAAGCCCTGGATACAGAAGCCCAGTGGAATAGGAGCTGGGAAGCCTGTAGCAGCTGCCAGCTGCCTAGATCCTTTCTCTCTCCCATAGCCTCAGTGTGCATGGGAAAGAAAGAACAGGAGACATGTAGACATGGTTGACCTTTCTATTGAACTCTAATGTTTACAAAGCTCTTTACTCCGAACAATCTGAGTGGCTTGTGGAAAAACTGCTCAGCTTGGAATTATGGGATTGGAGTTCAAATTTTGACTCTGCCATTTACTACCACTGTGACCTGGGGAAAGTAATTTTACCTCTTTAGGTCTCAGTTTCCTCTTCTGTAAAATAGGAGGAGGGCTTAGCAGATGGCCTTTGCAGTTATCTCTAGCTCCAGAATTATGATGCTAAGATCTCCTCATTGGATTATCAAGCAGAAACCAGATGACCACTTGTCAATGATTATGAAAGATGTTTCATAATCGTGTCATGTCATGGTTAGATGATGTCAGGCGTGCTGTTCGACTCTGAAATTCCATAAGGTAGTTTCTTTAATATTTCAAAGTTCCATAACTTTGTCCATGTGGGCTCTCCCTTCCCTGACATTATAACCCATCTATGTTGAATGGTCTTTAGACTGGTCCTCAACTTAGCCCCCGTGACCAAATTCAAGACGTGCTTGGATTAACATCTAAACAAACCTATGGTTCAAGAACCCTTAATGCATTTAAAAACAATAACAAAACTAAACACATCAATTCAAAACAAATGCAGTTAATGAAACAGAGTAAATGAATGAGAAATTCTACCACTTCTCTCCCCTGACATTAATCACACAGAGACACACTCTGCTGCACAGTACTGTGCCACCAAGGGAAGGAGAATACATGGAGGAATGTCAAATATATGCAGGGAAAACACAAGTCTGCCCAAGTCTTAGGATTGGCTCTTTTGTGGCTCTTTTTCTTCCTTCCTGAAGGTGTTTCTTGCTGTTGGGTTCCCTCCACATTACCTTGCATTGGCTTTCTCTATATTTTTGTGTCTAGACTGCAAGAACTGTCTTTTGTTTCTCTTTGTATCTTCAGCACCTAGAGTAGTACCTGGGACACAGTAACGGTTTCAAATATACTTCCTGATTTATTATTTCATTGACAGATTTGCAGAAGAGGAGCAGATGTCCTCTGCTATCCTGTAGTCATCTCCCTGCTGTTTTTTCTCCTCCGTGCTGCCACCTGTTGGGTTGTCCAGGGAATTGCTACTTCCATCAGTTGTTACTCCACTGAATTATGGCTGTTCGGTTTCACCTGCGAGTGATCATTGCTATTTTGTAAGATAGTCTATGATCTCAGGACTATTTTAACTCTTTTGTGAGTGAGACATCCACTTCCATCTCCACCCACAGCACAATGAAAGTCCTTCAGGTCCAATCTGCCTTTTGAACTATTTTGCTTTTGCAACTGTAACAATTTCCTCAGGCCTTACAGTTTGATTTGGAGTTAGGAACCTCTGGATTTGAATGTCACCTCAGACAAGGCACTTAACTTCTCTGAGTCTCAGTTTTCTTATCTGTAAAATGAGGGGAGGATTTGATATCCTTTGAATTCCCTTTCAGCTCTATGTCCATAATCTGATGAGTCTATCATCTTCACAGAAACCTCTCAAGGAAGGTGTTATCATTTTTCAGAAGTATGGCAGTGATGTATGAATAGGACATTCGACTTAGAGTTGAGAGGACCTGGGTTTGGATCGTATCTCAGATACCTACTATCTTTGCTGGTCTTTAACCTCCTGTGGCTCAATTTTCTCATTTATAAGATGAGGGAGTTGGACTGATGGGGGTCTAAGATCTTTTTCAGTTCTAAATCTGTGATCCTGAGGTCCCACAGCTAAATTGCTTCTCTTGACAATTTTCATGACCAAAATAACCTATAGCTGACCTGGAGATGAGCCTAATTAAATTTAGTTAATAGGGTCTTAGACAAGATATAGCCTATCAAGAGACCCACTATTAAGCTCTTTGCTATTTGATAGGATATGTCAGAGTTTGATATGTGATGGGAAAGGAAAGAGAATATGCATTTATGTAACACTTACTATGGGCTAATTTTTATTTTTACACTGTGCTAAGTGCTTTTAAAAATGTTATCTCCTTTGATCCTTGTAACAACCCCGTGAGGTAGATGCTGTCTCTACCCTCTCATTTTACAGCTGAGGAAACTGAGGCTAAGTGACTTGCCCAGGATTACACAGTTAGTCAATTTTAGACTTGGATCTTCCTGAGTGACTGTAGCCCCAGTGCTCTATCCACTATACCACCAGTTGCCTCTAGGCATAGCCTTAGGGAACCCAGGGTTCTACTATGATGCATTGAAACATTGGAGAAAGACTTTAATGGCAGTTTAATGGCAGTCCTAATGGTAGGGAGTACAAATATTATTACATTATGATATATGAAGCAATGGAGGTTTATAGATGGGAAGCAGTTTACGATTGTTTGCCAAGCTAGCAAGGGATACAGCTAACTGACTCCAAGTTTGGTGCTATAACCATTGCTTCACAATGTCTATGCATAGGAGTTTCACAGTGTCATAGTAGGCTGAAGTCAGGAGAGATCTTAGGAATCGAGTCTAACCCTTTCCTCTTACAGATGAAACAGTGGAAGCCTAGAGTCTTGTCTGGGGTCACGTAGGTAAGTGGAAGAATAAAGACTTGAACTCATGTTTTCTTGCTTTGAGTTCAATTTTCTTTCCCCTATAGCACATTGGTATTCTGACTTTTCCTATTTCTCCCTGAAGCAACCAAGCTTCCTGTCCCAACAGAGCTAGATTCCTCAGGATCAAAATAAAAATGATGATGAACAACTGACATTTCTATGGCATTCTAAGGTTTACAAACCTTTATATCCATTATCTCATTTGAACCTCAGAACAACCTGAACCAGTTGGTGGCAAAAATGCTATCCTCTCCATTGAAACTAGGACACGACTTGCCTATGGCGAACTAGCTGGTGTCTGAAGGATGATTCCAATTGAGGTCTCCAGTGTGCTTTCTGCTGCAACACACTGTGTCTTGCCAACTCATCCTGCTTCCTCCTTCTAGTTTCCATTCTTACCACAATTCCCTCTTGGAATGGCTCTTTCACCCATTCTTTCCTCACCACTTATCCAAATCCTACCCCTATGTCAATGAGTCCCTCCTCCCGGAGGTCTTCTTTGACTAGCCTTGCAGCTTCAGTCTCCCCTCTTATTCAACTCAGTTCAGCAAGCATTTATTATTGATTCAGAACTTCCTGGAGTTGCTGAATCACTCATTTATTATTTGCAAAAATCTTCTCATTAGAAGCAAGGACCATCCCATCGAGATCCACTTCATGGGGATCATCTTGACCCTTGGCCACTGATACATATACATTTTCTCATTTAATCTTTAAAAAGCAAATTCTACTTATGCCTTTTATTTTTACATAGTCTAGCTCTCACCCCCTCAAATCCCTCCCCCTTCCAAAGAACCATCCCTTATAACAAAAAATTAAAAATAAGGAATCACCCCTCCCCTACCTCCCCATAGCAGTTCAGCAAAGCATAGCAACATATTGAAAATGTCTGACACTGTATACAGTGTTCTTCTATAGTCACCATTCAAAGAATCTGGAGGAGGTACCCTTCCTTTTTTATCTTTAGGATCAAACTTGACCATTATATTTGCAGCATTTCTTTTGTGGTAGAGAATATCAGTCCTATACCTGATATCTACCCTTGTATACACTGAATACCTTTCTGGACAGAATTGTGTTATTAATATCCTTTTGGGGAGATCCTAGACAGGAATCAAATATAAGCTTTGTTGAAAAGATTTTCCTCAGAGTTCTACTTCCCTCTGCTTTCCATAGTCACTCCCCTATGCTAACCTTTATGCTCTTTCCCATTGCTTTTCTCCCTGTGCTCCAGTCAAATGCTTTCTTTTCTTCATCTATTTTCCCTACACATAGCTTCTCCCCCTCTCCCAGCAAGAGTGATAGAGAGCATAAGACAAGTTTGATCTCTATCAGAGGTCAATCTCCTTGGAGTCTATTAGTAGGGGAGGGTGCCTTGTATCTTTACATATAGATGGTGAGGCTGAGGCTCTGAAAGATTAAATGTTTTGTCATACAGCTAGTGTCTGGAGACAGGCTTATAACCCACACTTTCTAGCCTGCAGGGCCAGCACCCTAGCCATTGTGCCAGATGCTTCTCTCTGTATAAACTATTAAGTTGCTTGTCCCAATTCTGTTTGTTATAGGTCTACATTGTATGCTGATTTCCGATCTACTCCCCCACTAGATTTTAAGGTCAGGCAAAGTAGGGAACTAGGTCCTCCCTGATTTGTTGTCTCTACTCAGAACTTAGCCCAGTAAGTCCTGATGACCTGAATGAATGAGTCACATTTCTCAAAGCAAGATTCAGAAGACACCCAGCTGCATTCTTTGGAAGGCGTTGTGTGGAAGCTTCCCCATGCTGGGGATTTCCTGACCCCTTTCCTTAGACCTGACTTTCCAGGGGTTCATGCATGGCTGCTGATGTTGACAGAAAGGGTGTTTCCTTCTTCCATTCTGGATCCCTTTACCTGACTCAGCTGGCAACATGAGCCTATGTTGTAGTAACCAATGAAAATAAGCACAATGTTTTTCTTGGAATGGGTGGGGGCGTAATTACAGCTGCCTGGACCTTGGTGGCTCATAGGCCTTACCTCCCTCTTCTCCCCACCCCTCTCTTATTTTGTCCAACCCAGATGACTGGCTCACCTTTGTAGAAAGGAATTCAGCGTCTCATTGAGTGATAGGCTTCAGAATAATATCGCCTTTCTGGGCAATCCAAGCTCTAGTCTTCCATTGCCAATGATTTGGGGAGTTGTCAGTCAATACCTGGAAATGGTTTTTTCATCTTCCTTTTCATTTTCTTGACTTTGATCACTCAGTCAGCAGTGCTAATCTTCTTATAAGCGGATATGTAAAAAGAGAAATAGAACCTACTCAATTTGAGAGACTGACAAGAGAGGTCCAAGTTTTGCCCTCCTAACAGAGGAGGAAGTTTTTAATGTCAAATTCAGGAGAGGTAACAGTGTGAGGCAGTGAAAAGAATTTCTGGATTTGAAAACAGAGGACCAATCTCTTTCATTTATTACTGATGTGGCCTTGGGTATGTCATTTAACCTCTGGGCCCCAGTATCCTCATGTGCAAAACTGGGGAGATGAACTAGCAGTCCCAAGACTGGTAGATTGAGTCAGAAGACTTGAGTTTTAATCTCACTAATTGCCACTTGTGTAACTTTGGGGAATTCACTTTACTCATGGCCTCAGTTCCCTCATCTGTAAAATGAAGGATTTGGACTAGATGGTCTCAAATATCCCTATAATCTATAACCCAATGATTTTTGGAAAGGCTAGAATCAACAGAGTCCCAAACTGTTCTGTTACTCATCACTGTAAAAGATGAGAAACAGAGACAGTCGGACACAGAGAGACAGAGACCGAGATAGACAGACAGTTAATTAGATTAGAAAAGATCTCGAGAATGATGCATAAATATAAGGTTTCAAAGCCAGAAGAGAACAGTTGGTTCAATACATTCATTTTGCAGGTGAGTAAACTGAAAAGAAAGGAAATAACTTATCACAGGTCACTCAGTCATTAGATCTAGGACGCAGGTCCCTTGAGTGTACAATGGAGGACTTTTGCGCTACCCCATACTAGCTCCTCCTCCACTTTTGATGAGCCATCAATTATTTCAGACTAGACTCCTGATCTGATCTCCCAATGAAAGCAATGGGGATAAGCTTTTGAGTTTACAGATTGATATCCCAAGAAAATAAATATCTTTTCCAAAGCTACAACCAATGAAGGAGACGTTGGCCTAGTCTGGCCTAAAACCAGACTCCCCAGGCATTGCCTACAGCTCCCATGCTCACTCTCACCTCTGCTTTTTATAATGCTTCTCTCCTTATACTCCAATCAAATGAAACCTCTGCTTTCTTTCTTCTGTCTACTTTCCCCACACCTTTCCCCAGCGAGAATGAACTCTTGCTTCTTTCAACTAAGAGACCCACAAATGTCACCTCCTTAATTAAGACTCCCCAAAATCTGATAAGGTGGCTACTCTGGTTATTATTGTCCCTATTATACAAATGGGGCAGCTAAGGGGCAAAGTAGATATCGTGCCAGCCCTGGAGTCAAGAAGACTCATATTCCTGAGTTCAAATCTGGTCTCAGACATTTACTAGCTGTGTGACACTGGGAAAGTCCCTTAAACCTATTTGCCTCAATGTCCTCAACTGTAAAATGAGTTGGAGAAGGAAATGGCAAACCACTTCAGTATCTTTGCCAAGAAAACCCCACAGGGAGTCATAAAGAGTTGGACACAACTGAAATGACTAAACAGTATCAGTTGTACAGGTAAGGAGACTTTGGTTTAGAGGCATTAAGTGACTTAAATAACATAGTTAGGAGGAGCCAAAGGCAGACTTTGAACCCAAATCTCCTGACTTCAAGCCCAGCCTTCATTCTATTCCATCTCATTGTCTCTCTGAACATCCTCTGGACTGTGTGTTTTCCTTTGTAGTCCTTAGTGCCTTAGTGTGAATGAGCCCATCAGCTACTTTCTTGTGACAGCTAACAGACCATTCTTTTGATGGATGGTGTAAGGGGTTAGTTTTGGAGCAAGAGGCATTTGCCTAGAAGAAGACAGCTTGGGAGGAAGGTTGTAGTGGATGATATAAGGGAGCCAAATGTATGCCTTAAGCATGGAGAGAGACACAGAAGGGGTGGATGCCAGTGGTGAGCCAAGGATTAATGTTAACATTTTGCTGCAGGTGACCTTGGGTAAAAAGTACTAGACAAGAGCTACCAGTTCAATGAGGATCTGGGGCATGCTGTCTGATGCCAGGGAGCTGTTTCCAGACAAACTATGATCACTTATAGGTAGCTAGGTGGCACAGTGCGTAGAGTTCTGGACCTGGAGTCAGGAAGACCTGAGTTCAAATTTACCCTCAGTCACTCAGACACTGTGACCCTGGACAAGTGACTTAATCTCTGTTTGCCTTAGTTTCCTATAATCCCCATTACAACTCACTTAGAGGTTATATAATCTTGGGTTGATGGCCTCCAGTGAGACAGGACTCATCTCTTCCTTAAGAGCCTACTCTACTCTGATATAGTTCTTTTTTTAATAGCATTTTTCCAATTATATGTAAAGATAATTTTTATTTTCATTTTCACAAGATTTTGAGTTCCAAATTTTTCTCTCTCTTTCCCTTCTTCCTAAAATGGTAAGCAATCAATCAGATATAGGTTATGTATGTGCAATTGTGTAAAACATATTTCTATATTAGTCACAGCTGTGAAAAAAGAAACAGGCCAAAAGGAAAAAAAAACTATGCAAAATAAAGTAGTGAAAATAGTATGCTTTGATCTGCATTTAGAGTTCATCGGCTCTTTGTCTGGACATGGATAGCATTTTCCGTCATGAGTCCTTTGTAATTGTCTTGGATTATTGTATTGCTGAGAAGAACTAAATCAATCAGAGCTGATCATCACACAATGTTACTGTTACCAGATACAGTGTTTTCCTGGTTCTGCTCATTTCACTTTGCATCAGTTCATTCAAGTCCTTCCAGGGTTTTTCTGAAATCTGCCTGCTTATCATTTCTTATTGTACAATAGTTTGGAATAATTCCAAATCTTAAGAAGGTTGCCTTGATATTGAGGCTATTTTGGCTTCTGTTTATCAGCCCATTTGCACCCCATTATTCCTAACTCTGCCCTCTGGAGTCAAGCAGAATGTCTAATTCTTCCTTTACATGACAACCCTTCAAATACTTGAAGGATGTCCAGGCCTAAGGAAGTTACGTCTTATTGTATAATGCCCTGGTCAGATCACAGCTAGAGAACTAGGGTCTGGAAAGGACATTCCTAAGCTGAAGTGTTTTCAGAGGGAGACAACCAAAATAGGAATGCTGAAGAGAGTCTAATTCACATCCTATGGAGATGTGTTGAAGGAATTGGGGACATTTAGTCTGCAGTAGTAGGAGGGAACAGGATAGCTATGTTTAAGTATGTGAGGGAAGAGGAATTAGCCTTGATCTGCTTGGTTCCTGAGGGCAGAACTGGGAACAGTGACTGGAAATTTCGAAGAGTCAAACAGATACCTGATGTAAGAAAGAACTGCTTAACAATTCATGCAATCCCAAAGTGGAATTGTCTTTCTCGGGAGGTTGTGTCCTCCCCCTCACTGAAGGTCCTTAAGAAAAGTCTGGATCATGACTTGTTAGGCCTATCTCTCATGGAAGGGTTTCTTATTCAAGGACAGGTAGGCCTCTACAGTTCCTTATGGATTTGAGACACTGTGGTTGCAGTTCTCTGCCATTCTCTGATCATTCTTTATAAAGCCTTTGCTGCCATGTTAGATTTCTTTCTCATCTTTGAAGTATCCATCTCTTATGGGAAGTCTTCAGCTGAATGTCTCCCAGATGAAAGGATTCTTTTCCCCTTTGGATTTTCTTAGAGTTTGGCCTGGATCACTCTTTTATGGAACCATACTTTATTTTCTGTTTATCTATATATGAGTCATTATGGCCTCAGCATATGAAGATTCTTGAAGGTGGGAACTGCATTAATTTTAATCTGTGTATTCCTTGACTAATATTGGGCATTCTATGCGGTAGGGACTTAAGATACATCCACTTGAGTTAGAGAATTGATGAATTTCAAAGTTGGGAGGCATTTCCATGGCTATGGAGTCCAGCTCATACCTGAATGAGGAACCTAACAAGTTCAGAGATCTTTAGGCAAAGCCCAAAGGACCAGTGTGCAAGAATTCAGTGATCAGTTAAGCCTGAGTGATTCCAATAGTAATTAGCAGAGCCCAGTGCTCAGTGTGTAGTAGGTGCCCTTGAAAAGTTATTATGATTTTCTTGATTTCTTGATTGTTTTATGTCAAGGGTTGCTAATTGGTCAACTGAAATAATCCAATCAACCAACAGTCAAGTTCATGCTTCTTAGACTGGCACTTGTGTGTTCGTCCTTCGTTGCCAAAGAAGACCATGCCATCAGACAAATAATGACATGACTTGCACTTGACTTTGTTTTGAGTGAGGGAGGGCTGTGCAGGTCACCAGCCTCACTTCTCCTCCAGAGCCATCTGAATCCAGTAACCAGATATTCACCAGGATGGCTGGAGATGACCCAGGATGAGGCAATTGGGGTGAAGTGACTTGCCCAAGGTCATACATCTATTGGGTGTCAAGTGTCTGAGGTGAGATTTGAACTCAGGTCCTCCTGACTGGTGCTCTATCCACTGTACTACCTAGCTGCCCTAGCCTGGCATTTAAGGACCTCCCCAAGATGCCATCTTTCTAGGTTTTTCTTTCATTGTTCTTTTCCTTCTCTCTCTGCTCTAGTCAGAAGGAGTTTGCACCTAAGAACCTATCCTGAGCATTCTCACCTTTACTCATGCTACTTTCTATGACTAATGTTCCCTTGCTCTTGATCTTTTCCAGTTGAACCTCTATTGATCTTCTATATCAGAAGTATGAAACACTTTGCCCAGGGTCTACATATTCTTGGGTTTAAACATCACTGTAGATGGCACAGCAGCCATGAAATTAAAAGATACTTGCTCCTTGGAAGGAAAGCTCTGGAAAATCTGGACAACATATTTAAAAATCAGACAAAGGTCTGAATACACAGATATATCTAGATTCTCTTGATTGTTGGCCCAAACCAGATGAAAATGTAGTTCCTGTCTGATTTGAATGTTAGCAAATTGATTTAAAAAATACATAAACGTGTGATTTTTTAAAAGTCAAGATGCAGTCAGCAGGGATCCTTACATATGATTTGTTGGTGCCCATTTTTATGTGAGTGTGACACGATGGCTTTATAGCTCCAGCTCAACTACCACCACTTCCAGGAAGCTCCCGGTGATTCCACTGCTCAGTACTGACCTTTCCCCTCAGACTTTACATAGCACTTTGTTCAAACTTCTTTAATGCATTTATATTATATCATTGCCAAGAGATTACTATCAAGAAAGACAGAGAAGGAAACTGCATTATGCTTGAAGGCATCATAGATAATGAAACATCAATATCAAATACACATACATGGAATGACATTATCATTAAGTGCTGAAAGAAAAAGCTAACAAATAATAGCAAGCACTTATGAAGTACCTACTATGTGTCAGGCAGGCACTTTGCTAGGCACTGGGGATGTAAAAAGAAAGGTGATTTAGTTCCTCTATCAAAGTGTTGACATTTTATAGGAGAATATATATATATATATATATATATGTATATATATATACATATACACACACAATCATCTTTCTGTCTTTATGTATATATCTGCATATATATATGTATATACATATATATATATATATATATTGCTAAAATGTCTATAGTGTTGTTGTTCAACTGTTCAGTCATGTTCAATGTTTTGTGACCTGGAGGACCATAAAGTACCAGGCCCTTCTGTTCTCCCCTATCTCTTGAAGTCTATCCAAGCTTGTTTGTTGCTTCCATGAGACTTGCTATCCCTCTCATCCTCTCTTGTCTGCTTTTCCTTTTGTCTTCATTCTTTCCCAGCATCAGTCTTTTCCTATGAGTCTGTCTTCTTATTATGTGCCCAAAGCTTTAGCTTCAGTATTTGTTGTTCCAGTGAATAGCCTGAACTGATTTCTTTAAGTATTGACTGATTGTATTTGTTTCTTATCCAAGAGATTCTCAAAAGTCTTCTCTAGAACCACTGCAGTCCTCAGTTTTTCTTGTAGTCCTATTCTCACAGCCATACATTGCTTCTGAAAAACTATAGCTTTTACTATACAGTCCTTTGTCAGCAAGGTGATGCGTCTGCTTTTAAGTCTAGATTTGCCAGAATTTTCCTTCCAAGGAGTAAGCATCTTTCAATTTCATGACTGCTGTGGTTATCTACAGAGATCTTTAAACCCAAGAATATAAAATCTGACACTGTTTTCATGTCTGTGATGGGACCAGATGCCATGATCTTATTTTTTTAAAATGTTAATCTGCAAGCCAGCTTTTTCACCCTTTTTGTCATCCTCATCCAGAGGCTTCTTAATTCGTTTTCACTTTTGGCTATTAGTGTGGTATCATCTGCATAACTAAGATTGTTGGTATTTTCCCCAGCAACTTTAATTCTGGCTTTTGATTCATCCAGCTTGGCATTTCTCATGATGTGCTCAGCATATAAGTTAGACAGATAAGGTGACAATATATAGCTTTGTCTTGCTCTTTTCCCAATCTTGAACTAATCAGTTGTTTCATATTTGGTTCTAACTCTTACCTCTTGACTCAAATACAGGTTCCTTAGGAGATGAGTAACATGATCTGGTACTACCATCTCTTCAAGAACTTGCCACATTTTGTTGTCATTCAAAAGCTTTAGTGTAATCAATGAAGCAGAAATAGATTTTTTTTTTCTGGAATTCCTTTGCTTTCCCCATAATCCAGCAAATGTTGTCAATTTGGTCTCAAGTTCTCCTGCCTCTTCAAAAACCAGCCTTCTCTCCCAGTAATACTCAGTTCAAATATTGCTGAAGCCTAACTTGCAGAATCTTAAGCATAACCATGCTGGCATGTGAATGAGTGTGATAGTTTGAACATTCTTTGGCATTACCCTTCTTTATGATTGGGACATAAACTGATCTTTTCTAATCTAGTGGCCCCTATTGAGTTTTTCAAATTTGCTAGCATATTGAATGCAAAAGGTTAACAGCATCATTTTTTAAGATTTTGAATAGTTCAGCTGAAATACTGTCACCCTAACTAGAATTATTGTTAGCAATGCTTCTTAAGGCCCACTCCACTTCACTCTCCAGGATGTATGGCTGTAAATCACCAACCACCTGATAGTGATTATCGGTGCAGATATGGGTATATTCAGAATATACACAAACTAATTTGGGGGAAAAGCATTAGTATCAAGGGGAAGGGAGAGATCAGAAAGGACTTTCAGACTCTGACAAATCTAAGAGAAAGCCAAACAATGTTGAAATTATATACCTATCTGAATATATAATCATATATATCCATCTGGGAAAACTAGATATGATACAACTTTGGGAATTATTGCATGAGAATCTTAAAGAACATATTTATTTTTCAAAATCCCATTAACTTTATAAAAATTGATTAGGTACTAGGTCATAAAACCTCATAAATTAATGTAGAAATAGTAAACACATCATCATAGACCATAATTCAATAAAAGTGGTAAACAATAAGGGAATGGTGAACAAAAGATACAGCCTTAAATTTAGACTAAATAACGATATTCTAATTGCATGCATGAAAAAACAAATAATAGAAACAATAAATAATTATACAATGTTAAAGAATCTGAGAGGAATCATGGATAAAGGAGCATCCTTGGAATCAGGATGACCTAGTTTAATATTCTGCCTTTGATGTTTCCTGACTGTAGGACCCTGGGCAAATCTAATCTTTCATTGCTCTAGGCAGTCCTCTACGGTTTCAAGTTGAAGAGGTAATGTAATTTCTTCACTGGGAGTCACATTAATGAAATCATATGTCCTCACACACACACACACACAATCTGAAGTACTTAGCTTGTATTATTTTTCTTTGTGTTAGAGTTAACCCCCCCTTACTAGATTATAAACTTCTTAAGGTCAGGGATCCAGCATGTCATCACTTCATATCTCCCCTGGTGCCTCAATCAGTGCTCTGCACATAGTAGGTACTTAATAGGTATTTGTTATACTACCTATCCAATGGTTCTGAGCTGCAACTTCTAGTCATGCTTCCCCAACTAGAGGGGTGTGTATTAAGTGATTATGAGGCAGAGTCTGAAATGCTGGATGCTGTGGTCTGTCCTGCCCCTTTCCATGTCTCGCTCTTGAAGCTTTGCTATATTAACTTTTTTCTTTCTTCTACTCCTATGTTACACAAGCGGTAGAAACTCCCTGCTACAAAAAAGTTTGAGATCTATACACATATGTAAATTTGGATATACAAGATATACACATGCATTATGTCCATATATATATGTACATATGCATACATAATATATTGACCTTAATCTACTGTAAATAATGGGAAGATCGTCGGCTGCAATGAAACAAACATTAGCTCTCAAATTTCAAATTTTAATTCTGGCTTTTCCACTTACGATTTATGTGATCTTGGGTGGGTTATTTTACCTCTTTAAGACTGTTTTTTTCTCTGTAAAATTTCTTTGCAGAAAGAAATGTAGGCCCCTTCTGGTCTAGGTTCTTTGTTGCTAGGGGGCAGCCTAGAGTAGTGGGTGTTTGGAATCAGAGAGCCTGGGTGGCTCTGCCACATTTTACCTATGATCTTGGGTAAATTGCTTTAGTCTCTCTGGACTTCAGCTTTCCCACTTGTCAAGTGAGGAGGACTGGTGTAAATGAGCTCTGAAGTTCTTGCCAAATCTGGATCTGTGAACTTCTCTGGGACTCAGTTTTTCCATCTGTAAAATGAAAGTTTGTCTATATGGCATCTAAAGTTCTTCCAAACTCTAAGTCTTTGCCCCTATGCCTTAAGTCAGCGGATGAGCTGAGCTCTTTAACACTTAGACTCTGACTACACTGCTCCTGATTCATACATTTTTTCTACTGACTTCAATATTAGATAGCGCCCGGTTGAGCGTAAGCCTGAACTGAGTGTGGCAGGAATGATTTAGGAAAAGAAAAGGACGTGTTTACCCACAATGAGTTAACAGTAATCGTGATCACCTGGCTTCATGAAGGAAGGACTTGAGCTGAGGGAGGGGCCCGAATTTTTGGCCCAGCAAAAACAATGGCCATTCAAATCCCCAGCCTTATCTCTCACTGCCATACAGTTCAATGAAAATGGCACTGACCCATAAAATGGGAGGGCTTAGGATATTTCCATCATCCCTCCTTGGTTCCAGCTTCTCCTAACAAGGAAAGGCCTCATCTTATAGGTAAACAGGCCTACCTAAGGTTCCTCAATTATACCAATTATCCCTATTTTAGTTTGGCCTGGCTCAGGTCCAATCCTAGGAAGTCAGAAATGGGGTGATGCTAGAGGTTTGTAGCTCCAGAGCTGGGGTAGGGGAGGGACTCAAAAGTCATATTTCTCCTTGTGTTCAGTTAAGGAAACTGATTTCCAAAGATGCTGAAAGATTGGATTTGAATTTAGAGGGAACCTGGGAGCCTATCTAGTCCAACCCCCTCTTTTTACAGATGAGAAAACTGAGGTACCAGAAAGTTAGGTGACTTGTTCAAGGTGAGCCCTCAGAGGTGGGATTTGAATTTCAGTACTTGGAACCAGAGCAAGCAATCTCTACACTTGTCTATACTCTATCATATTGTCTCTCAGAACTAGACCCTTGAGTTTACTCTAAAATGCACCTGATCCACAGAATCTCAGAGCTGAGAGGATCAAAATTTTAGTCTGGAAGGGGGCCGAAAGGTCACTGTGTCCAGTTCCATAATTGTTGAAGATGAGGAAACTAAGTCAGAGAGAGACTTTTAAGTGGCTTTCTCAGGATCATGCAGGTATTGAGTGTCTGAGGTAGAGTCTCAACCCAGGACTTTCTGACTTCAAGTCCAGTGTTCTATACACTGCATCACACAGTGGAAGAGACCTCAAGTGTCATGCAGGACAAACTCTCAGACCAGAATCCCCTTGATAACATCCCTGAAAAGTGATCCCTCAGCCTCTGCATGCAGCTGTCCAATGAGGTAGTGAGTACCCTGTATTTCTGTTCATTCTAGCTGTGTCCTCCAGAGAGTCCTCAGAATACTGGAGAACAGCTCCTCTGGCACCTCTGAGCTCCCTTCTCCACACTTACCATCCTTAGCTCCTTTGTTTCTCTTCATTCAGGTCGTGACATCTAACTGTCCTTGGATCTGGCATCACCCTAGCCCTCACCTTACAGCCAGCACTGGGTGACCAGCCTCCAGGGCTAAAATTGAGAAAGAGATCTGCTCCATGATAATAGTGTGAATGCCAACCATTGCCTTAAGTCTCAAAGGTTTACAAAGTACCCTCTTCCCAAAACTAGAGGATGCAGGCAGCATTTTTATAGAGGAAGTAACCCTTATAGTGACCAAGTGATCCTCCCTGGTCAGTGTAGTCAAAGAAAGCAAGCTAAAGATAACAGAAATAAGGTGGTGCTAATGTTTACGAAGCACACAGATTTTTGAACATGTTGTCTTGTTTTCTGTATCTTTAAATGCTTACACAGGGTGGGGGAAGGGGGAGATTCACTTGGGCAGAGACTAGCTACCTCCCACACAGAGGTGTTATTTACCCAATTACCAGAAGAGGAAACTGAGACCCAGAGAGTCAAAGTGCTTTATCCACAACCACACAGGTAATAAACATCAGTAAGGATTCAAACCCAGGTGTCTTGTTTTACTCTAAACCCAACTCTAGTCCATATCTATCTACCGCCAAGCTGTTCAGTCATTTTTCAGTTGTATATTACTCTCCTAAACCCCATATGAGGTCTTCTTGGCAAAGATACTGGAGTGGTTTGCCATTTCCTTCTCCAGCTCATTTTTTACAGATGAGGGAACTGATATAAATAGAGTCAAGTGACTGATCCAAGGTCACACAGTTAGTAAGCATCTGAGGCCAGATTTGAACTCTGGAAGATGAATCTTCTGATTCCAGACCCTGCACTCTATGCACTGTGCCATGTAGCTGCCAGCTCCAATTTCATGAACCTGTTATGACACCACTCTTTCTGACTTACTTTTCATACATCATATCTCTTGCTTTCAAGAGAAGACTTGATTTTTCCTTGGGAGTAGGGTCAGGATAGCCTACCAGTCTTTCCCTTCAATGCTGTAAAGGTTTACATTCATACATCTTTCTTACTTCCCAACCTAAAGAAAGAATCCTGCTTTTTTAGGCTTCCAAGTAACTTTTCTTGGTCTCCCTCAGATTATAGAACCAGTAAGATAGTCAACAAATACCTTATCAAGCACTTGACTCTTTAGCCGGAAACTAGGCCTAGTCCTCAGGGTACAAAGAAAAGCCAAACAGACCTTTTCTCCCTGCCTTCTGGGAACTACTATTCTAATGGATCATCTAGTTAATCTGGAAGTGGCTTTGTGATTCATCTTGCTAAACCCCTCTTTTTTTAGATGAAGAAAACAAGGCCTAGAAAGGTTAAATGATTTGCCTAGGGTCACCCAGGCTATAAGTGCCAGAGCTGTCATTGAAATTTGTCTCCTGTGAGTCCCAGTGTGGCCCTACTCTCACTGTTCTGTGCCACTCCCCTGATGTTCTGTTTCTGTCTGCTAAGAGCCAGGAGCTTTGGGATCTCACCACCACAGAAGAGACTCCAAGGATTAGGAGAAAAGGAATTTACAAGATCTGCATAGGGTAGTGAGCATTCCAACAGGCCCATGTGATGAAACTCCTTGAAGCAGAAAGATCAGTGAAGGCCAGAGGAGCTAGCAACAAAGGAGAGAAAATGGAGCCTGGGTCTGGAAGGGTGGATTATATAAAGAATGGTGGAGGAGTATGAATAAAAAATGGGTAAAGGAAGGGAGGGAGGAAGAAGCCTGACTTGTGGGATGGGAGTTGGGAGTGGGGATATTGATGAGCCTGCTCTAGATGGAGCAAAGGATGGGTGCTGAGGAGGAATGGAGGAAAAATTGGTTATGTAATATGAGGCAAGACAATGGAGTACCCCAAATCAACCAACAATAGAACCCATAGACTGCCCCCAGGTCAAATCCTGGCTCTTCCATTTACCAGCCATGTGACCTCAAGCAAGGTACTTTGAGTCATTTTGGAATTCTCTGGGCCTCAGTTGACTCAACTGGACCCAGTGATACAGTCTAAGGTAACATCTCTAGAGAAGCATCCTAGTAAAGAATAGTAGATACAGCTGCAAATTTGGGTTCTATGGCTCATAAAAGCCATGATGGATTTGGGTCTGACCTCTCTAAAAGTACATGTGCTTATGTAATTTTATTTTGTTTACACACACAAATACACACACACACACACACACACACAGAATTCTCATTTTTACAAATGAAGGCATTGGAACCTGGAGAGGTAAAAATCACTTATTCAAAGTCACACAGTAAACTAGTAACTGATAGAATCAAAATTGATCAGTGGAAAGAATGCTGGGTCTGGAGTTGGGAAGACCTGAGTTCAAATATGGTCTTAGACATGTGCTATCTGTGTGACCCTGGACAAGTCACTTAACATTGTTTACCTCAGTTTCCTCATCTGTAAAATAAGCTGGAGAAGGAAATGACAAACCACTCCAGTATTTTTGTGAGGAAAACCCCAAATGGGGTCACAGAGAGTTGGGCATGACTAAAAGAAATGAAGGATGGCAAGAATCAAAATCGAACCCAGGTCTCCTTATGCCCACTCTAGGATTTTTCCTACTATACCTGTGGCTTCCCTTTATCAGGGACACACTTATGTTTCTCTGTCTGTACTGAGTAAGAGGAACTTGCAAACCTCTTCCTTCTACTCAACAAGAGTATCTGAGGCTTTCATTTCATTGTAAGTCTTTAAGGTTGCCAAACATCACATACATTATAATAGGCAGCTAGGTGGTTCAGTGGTTAGAACACTGAGCTTAGATTCAGAATGAAGTGAATTCAATCTTGTCTCAGCTACTTACTAGCTGTAAGATCACTTAACTTCTGCTTGGCTTAGTTGATATGTAGTCCATGGGTATAGTTTTTGCCTAACACCCCTCTTAGAGATAGGACAGTGAAGGAACTGTGGAAGCCTGGGGTGGTCCTAGATCCTGTCTGCCCCTTCTCTTAGTTTGCCAGTGGTGACATTGTTGCCCTCCTCCTCTGGCAGTCTCCCAGATAAGATCTCTGTGCAGGTCACCAATAAGCCACATCTGTATTACCTGGTGCCACCCACACACATACTTTATTACATAAGAACCAAATAGATACCAGGTATGGCATTTACAGCCTGGAGCATATGAGGCCATTGGGCAATGTTTGTTTGAACTGTAGATATTTTGTACTTATTTTCTTCCGTATACATTGTTTCTTCCCTCACTCCCCAAATAAGCTTCCTGTGCACCAGGACCGATCATTACCTTATTTCCTCTCCCCCTGCTTTGCACAGACCCTGACATGTAGGAAGTGTGTTCAGTGCTCTGGAGGCAGAAGACCTGGTTTTACATGTCACTGTGGGACTTTGACCAAATCATTTACCCTCCCTCAGTTTCTTCATTTGTAAAATGTGGGGGTGGGTTCTATGGCCTCGAAGGTCTCTTGCCACCCTAGATCCAGGATCCTCTGTGGAGAATTTATAGGCAGACCTATCCAATAATCTTGAAGGATGAGCGGGTGTGCCCCCCATGGGATGGGTGGCAATCTGTGCAAGGAAAGGTAGTATGCACCTTGATGGAGTTCCCAGACTTGTTGACTCAGAAGAGGTAGGTGCAAGGGTATATTTTTGAGGTGGGTGGAGTCCTTAGATTTGTCACCAAGGAAGGGCTTGGACCTGGATCCAGACCCTGGGGGTGACAGCAAACCAGTGACGAAGCAAAAAAAAAAAAAAAGATTCAAGTTTGTTTTCCCCTCGTTCACTAGGGCTTCAAGAAGTTCTGGTGCAAAGGGGACCCCACCTGGTGGAGAGAGGTAGTGCACCTTTCCACTAGCATATGGATCAACCTTCTGCATGGAGGATGGAGGTGCCAACTTCCTCACTCTCTGTGACTTCCCATCAGACATCAACTGCCACTCTGGGCACAGAATAGCAGGGAACTGGCTCACGTGGGTGGCAGATTCAGGGGCTGGCCTGGGAGTTACAGCTAGGTTCAAATCCCACCTCTGATACTTATGATGTGAAAATGGGAGAACTGCTTGATTTTTTGTGCCTCAGTTCCTTCATCTATAAAATGAAGGCTTTTCACTGGATGTTCTCCAAAGTCCCTTCTGTTTCTAAATGGATTATGCTATGAAATACTGTGATCTAGCCAATGTGTCTGCTATGCTGGATGGCCTTAAGCCCTGCTGCTATTTTGGTTGGTCCTAGAAAGCTGGTGACCAGTGAGATGTTTCTCATAGTCAGTGAAAACTTGGGGAGGTGGTGTGATCTAAAGGGCAGAGTACTGGACTCGGAGTAAGAAAGCTTTGAATTGTTTATAGTGTGTTTTTTTAGTTTCTTGTTTTTCAGGCTATGAGTTTTTACAATTAACCTTTTCTCCCACTACCATCACTATGTTGAGCAAATTAAAACAAGCAAAAACCTCAAACAAATCCTTCAATACATATCTACATAATTCAGTAAAACAAATTCCCCTGTTAGTACATCTGAAAATGTATGTCCTTTTTTGGATTTGAAATTCATCCCCTCTTTGTTAGGAGGCCAATGGAGTGTTTCCACTTCATCCTTTTGTACTCATCTATCACTTTGTCAATCAGATTTTTAAAGTCTTTCTCTATGGTGTCATTATTGCCTAAATTCTTCTCCTAGTGCTGCTAATTTTACTTTTCATCATTTCACGATATTCATCGCACTTTCCTCTGAAATTGTCCACTTCATTGTTTCTTATGGCACCATAATATTCCATTACTTTCAAATACCACAGTTTGTTTAGCCTTCCCCCACTTCTCTAGTTTCCAATGTCTGGCCACTGCAAAAAAGCACGACCATAAATAGGGTTGTACACAGGGATTCTTTTCCTTTCCCTTTGATTGGGGAGAGGGCCTGTAGGTCTAGTAGTAATATAGCTGATTCAAAAGGTATACACAGTTTGGTAACTTTCAGGGTTTGGTTCCAAGTCCAGAAAGGTTGACCCCATTCATAGCTCCACAAATAATGCATTAAAGGACACATTTTCCCATAGCTCCTCCAGCATTAGCCATTTTCCTTTTTTAACACCTTTGCCAGTCTGATGGATATGAGGTGCAATCTCAAAGTTGCTTTAATTTCCATTTCTCTAATTACAAATGATTTGGATGATTTTTATATGATTGTTGACATCTTAGATTTCTTCCTTTGAAAATTGTTTGTTTATATCCATATCTATATCTCTCTGTCTTGACTATTTAATTACTGAGGAATGCTGGATTGGAATCTTACCTCTGACACTTGGTAGTGTGCCCAGGCAAGGCTTTTTAGCCCTTGGGGACTCAATTTCATTCTCTGTTTTGTTCTAACAGTCTATGTTTTTCCTCTGAGTTTGGACACTCTATATTCTGTGAAAAGAGGGTGTTGGACTACGTGACCTCTAAGTTTCCTCTCAGCTCTAAATCTATGATGGATTGAAAATCAGCCCTTGGGGCCCCAGCCCAGGTCACCCCTACATACTTCAGTTTCAGTAACATTGACATGTTCCTTAAAGGGACAGCAGCAAAAACTTACAGCTGAAGAGGGAAACGAAGGTTAGTGACCTGTGAAGGATAGTATTCACCTACAAAAGGGAAATATTTGTAAGATGCTCTCTCTGCCAGTCAGTTTCCTTCAGAAATATAATAAAGGTAGAAGTTCCCTGTACCAACAGATCTCCATGGGTCCAGCTCTGGACGCAACTGTTGGATTTACAGTTAAATGGCAAGAAAGACCTCTGAATTGCCACTGGGTGGTGCCCTAACCCAGGCAAATGCTCTGCAGAGGATGGGAGGAGAATTTTTTTGTTTGTTTTCCGTAGTGTTGCAAAGTTTCCAAAAGCAGGAGTTGAGTAGTGAGATTTCTTCCACCAGAAGAAGGGGTTCTCCTCTCCCTTTCTCACCTTTCCCTTTCTTGTTCCCTATAGCAGCCGGTCAAACATTATAGGGGGATCTATGTGCTTTGTACAACCCAAGTCTCCATTCCTTAAAAGTTGTCCAAGGATGGAATTGTTATACACTGAATCACTGGGTCTCATTAATTCTCCAAGATATGTGGGGACTGATTATTTCGCTAATCATTTATGATTGATTTTCTGAGGTCAGTGGATGTCCTGGCCTCAGCACTCTGCTCCTGGAGGCATAGGCGCTTGGAAGAAGCCATTGGAGTCTGAAAAACTACTTCCAATTCTGATCAGACATCTCTTAGCTGCTGCTTAACTTCTCCCAACCTCGGTTTACTGATTTGTAAAATGGGAATACTTAAATCTATAGGTCTTGTCCCATTAAGTTGTCATGAGAATACTAGATATAAGATACTTTGCAAAATAGAAATATCTAAATACATTTGTGTATATAAATATATCTCTACATACATGTGCTCATATATACATATATATGACATATATGTCACGTATCTTTATCTTTTGACTTGGATCTGTGATTTTACTAGTTGCGGAAACCAAAGCAAGCTAATAAACTGCTTTGGCAGCTTATAGTCTTATAGAGTTGACGGAGAAGTGAGAGGTTAAGTGAATGAATGAAAATCTACGTTCTCTCTCCCTTACACTTTGAGGTTAAGTCATTTGGAGGATAACACAGCCACCATATTCCAGAGACTTAAACCCAGGTGTCTTTCTTGTTCTTTGTCTCCTGCTCTGCTGCCTCTTGTACCAATACAAACATTATAAACATAGAGAAGGAGAAACCGAAAATGATTGTTAAGTAGCTATATGAATCGATCAACGATTTGCAAGTTTTTGTTGTGAAAGGGTTTTTGTTTTTGCATTTTGTTGTGCCTCAACCCCCACCCTCCCCCGCCAGTAACTTCCCAGAATCACAGAATTTGAGAGTGGAAAAAGACCTCCCTGGCCATAGTTCAACTCTACGACAAAGGAATCTTGCTACAGCACCCTGGCAAGTGGTCATCCAGCCTCTGCCTGAGGGCTTTCAATTAGGGGAATGCTAGAGCCTCGAGGCACCTTCTTTCCACTGGGGCTCATCCCTTCTATTGGGGGAAGTTGTCCTGACAGCCTGAATTGGCCTCTTTGCACTTTCCTCCAGATACCTCTGTATCTTCCCCTTTGGGCCCAATGGAGCAAATCTAACCCTTCCTCCAATGGACAATCTCTTCAATCACCTGAGGACAGTGATCATGGACCCTCAGCCTCTTCCCTTCTCCATGCTAAACAAACCCCAGTTCCTTCAGAAGATCCACATGAGATAAGGAAGGACTGCCATCATTCTGTTGTTCAGAGTCTGTAGGCTCTCTCCAGTTTATCAATGACCTTCTTAAGCCATGGTCTCTGCTGAGGTCCGTCTAGGGAACAGACAGAATAATATAATCTCTCCTCCATGTGATTGATGGCTTTTCAAAATAAAGTTCCTGTCCTCAAAGCACTCATATTCAAAATGGAGGAGAGGACAGGAAAATACCTAGCTACTTGCAAGATATATTCAGTGTAAATGGAATGTGGTCTGAGAAGGAAGTAGCGGAGCTGGGGAGTGGAGTAGAATTGGACCTGAGTCTGAGTGCAATGGTTTCCCCTCCCTGGAGGACACATGCTAGATGACCACTGGCCGGTATGTTATCGTGGGTATTTCTTTGCTGTATAGGTTGAACTAGATGAAAGTCTGGGTCTCATCTAACTTTCCAATTCTGTGATATTCCAGACTTTGTGTGAAGTGACAAGGATACAAGGATGAAAAAGAAGCAGTTCTTGACCTCAAAGTGCTTTAATTTTATTGGGGGACAGTGTATGTGGGATACATTATGCAGAGGGAGAAGTAAATAGAAATATATTCAAAGTAATTGGGAGAATTTCAAGGAAGGAACACCAGCAGTTGGAGGCTGGGGATCTAAAGATGCCCTGAGCAGGAGGTAGCACCTGACATGGGCTTTGAGAAAAGTTAGGAAGTCTATGAGGCAGCCTTAGTTTCCTCATTTGTAAAATGAATGAATTCGGCCACAAAATCATGTTTCTTCTGGGTCGAAGTTCTATGATCCTATGGAGAATACCAATATGTCTTTAGATATTTATCTATCAACAAATTTTTATTGAGAAGTTTCTCAGCATAAAGGAGTAGTATAGGTTTAGAGAAAGAGCACTGGATTTAGAGTCAAAGGATTTGGGTACAAATCTTGATTTTGTTATAGAATTACTTTTCATACCTCCTGACTTAAGCCTCTCCCCCTTCAATCCATCCTCCATACAGCTTCTTAAAGTGGTATTCCTAAAGTACAGGCCTTATCATGTCACTCTTTTGCTCAAGAAACTCCAGTGGCTCCCTATTGCCTCTATGATCAAATACAGGCTTCTCCACTCAGATTCAACCCACCTTTCTTGGCTTGTTCTGCATTACTCCTCAAAAATTCTACGGTTCATTAAAAACTCTCTTTTTTGCTGTTATTCTACACAAACAACATTTCATATATAATATCTCATTTCTGGCCTCTGTACATTTGTACTGGGGCATTGGGCTCCATGGAGTTGTCTCTAAAGCTTCGAACAGCAGCCCCAGAGTCATCATGGATGGAGGTTTGGGGAGAATGAGCATCTGTATATGGGAAAAGAAGCAAGAAAGCCCTCCTGCCTATAACAGATGGTATTTGTTGGGAATCATTGGGAAATGAGGTTAGATAGGTAAAGTGAGACCAGATTAAGGAAAGGCCTCAGAAGCCAGACAAAGGAATATGGCTTGATGGAGGAGATGGGAGTTGTATCCTGGCTTCTAATGGGTCCATTGCTGGCTCGATTTAGTTTGCCAGCAAGGAATGTTTAGCACAATACATTGCTATCCTTATGGACTTTTTCTTTCAAGATATTTCTCTGGCATATTTACACTGTGGATTCTATGTATAGCCCTCAGGAGACTGGGATGCTATGGGGATGGAAGGTGGAAAGATGCCACAGCAAAGGAAAAAATGGCCATCCTGGCTCTCCCGAGAACCAAAGCAGCTGACTGGGGGAGCGGCTCTTTCAGTCTTCAGGAATGCCAGCAGGGGAAGGATGCTGCTGTACAACAAAAGGGGGTGATGGAGGGACCAGCCATTATGTGGCAAATGAACAGAGAATGAAGCACTTGGCACAAGAAGGTAAGTAATTAGTTAGCAATCATTTACCAAGGATCTACTAGATGCCAACCCTATGGCTCTCTCCAGCTTTCGAATCTGGTACCAGCATCTCTCAAGTTTTTCACCAAACTTTTAGCTTGATGACCCTCTCATGAAACCTTCTAGCTTAGGGGCTTCTGCTTCTAGTGCTGGGTTGTACCAGGAAAGAGCTCTTGACTTGGAATTTGGATCTGGGTTTGAATCTTGGCTCTGGAGCAGCTACATGGTATTGTGAAAAGAGAACAGGGCCTGGGATTGGGAAGACTCGCATTTAGTTCAACTTGGACCTCAGACACTTAGAAGCTGCAGGCAAGTCACTTAACCTCTATCTGCCTCAGTTTCCTCAACTATAAGATGAGGATGATAATAGCACACACCTCCCAAGATTATTGAAAGGATCAAATAAGATAGCATTTGTAAGGGACTGAGCACAGTGCCTGGCATATATTTGGTGCCATATGCATGCTTATTTCCTTCTTTTCTCCCTTCCCTTCCCTTCCCGCTTCCCTTCCCTTCCCTTCCCTTCCTTCCCTTCCCTTCCCCTTCCCTTCCCTTCCCCTTCCCTTTCCCTTCCCTTCCCCCCCTCCCTCCCTCCCTCCCTTCCTTCCTTCCTTCCTTCCTTCCTTCCTTCCTTCCTTCCTTCCTTCCTTTCCTTCCTTCCTTCCTTCCTCCCTCCCTCCCTCCCTCCCTCCCTCCCTCCCTCCCTCCCTTCCTTTCCTTCCTTCCTTCCTTCCTTCCTTCCTTCCTTCCTTCCTTTCCTTCCTTCCTTCCTTCCTTCCTTCCTTCCTTCCTTCCTTCCTTCCTTCCTTCCTTCCTTCCTTCCTTCCTTCCCTATCAGGATTGAAAATGTTCTCTTGGGATCTGAAAGGTACATGTTTTCATCCCATGTAAGAATTTCTCCCACTGCCCTAGCTTGTAACTCCTCTGTAACTTGCAGCCTCAGAGAGTTTAATTCAATCAACAAGTATTTATTAAATACGTATTATGTGCCAGGTACTGTATTAGATGCTGGGGATGCAAATAAAATAAATGAAATAATCCCTACTGATGGGGAATGAAAAAAAATCCATTCATTAAGTTCAAGGTACTGTGCTAAGTCCTTTACAATTGTTACCTCATTTGATTCTCACAACAACTCTGGGAAATCTATGCAATTATCATCTTTATTTGACAGTTGAGCAAATTGAAGCAAAAACATATTAAGTAACTTGTCCAGGGCCACACAGCTAGTCATTGTCAGGAGTGAGATTTGAACTGAGGTCTTCCTGACTCTAGGCCCAGCCCTCTGTTCACTATGCCATGTTGCCTCTCATTAGACCAAAAGGAAGGACATGTCCGTGTCTCCTATGGACAATCTTTGCAGATGTTTCTTTTTCAATCCTGCTTTCGAGGCCTATGAATTCAGTTGCTGTGTTTTTTCAGGAATCTCCCAAACTGGCACTTAGAAGTTGGATTTGGCAAATGCACATGTCTCTGGCACCTGAAACTCGCAAGCTCAGCAGTAGGCATTGAGCAAGAGGTTGGGCTCGATCCAAGGCTTACCCATTTGCTGGTGCACACCCCCTGACTTGGCAGCTCTTAATCCCAGGAGGAGACTCAGGCCTAGGCACATGGTTCAGCCAAGGTGACACATTCCAAGATTAGGGTTCTGGACTTTGATGTTTGGAAGTGGACAGGACACTGGCCTTGGGCTCAGAACGACCTAGGCTCCAATTCTTACGAACTAGCCAATACTGGGCAGGTCCCTTAGCTGTGTTGTGCTTCACTTTTCTCATCCATAATATGAGAGGTTGGGCTTGATTCCTCCCAGCCATAAATCTGTGCATTCCTTGGTTGAGGTGGTGTCAGGAAAAGAGCACTGGACTTGGAGTCAGCCAAGGCAGGCTCGCAGAATTCTAGAGTTGGAAAGAACCTTAATGAAAACCTAGAAAGAATCCCCAAATAAGCACATCCATCCTGGGTTCAAACCTTGGCCATGTAGCTAACTTTGCTAAAGTCACTTCCATCAATTAATGTGCTAGCATCTATTGAGTGCCTGTTGTTTGCTTGGCACTGTTCTAAGTATTGGGAACACAAAACCAAAAATGAAACAATGTCTGCTTTCTGAAATTTACATTCTGCTGATGGGCCATGGTGTGAACATGGAGGAATATGTACATATGATGTGGGACCATGGGAGTGGGGGGATATCCAGACAAAGGAATGGAGGAAAATTGGAGGACAGAGAAATGTGATTCATCTGGATGGGTGGTAGGGAGGTTGTACAGATTGGGGAACAGTAATGTTAGCACCAATTCAGAGGTTCTTAATCTTTTCTTGATGCCCCAAACCTCTTGGGCAGGCTGGTGAGGAGATTTTGTCAGGATAATCTTTTTCAATTCATAAAACCAAACACATAGGATCACATAGAATGCCAATGATATTGAAATACAGTTATCAAATTATTTCTTACAAAACAAGTTCATGGACCCAAGTGGAGAGTCTCTAAGGGCCTCACAGGATCACTGCGAGAGAAATTTTTGGAAACTTTGGTGAGCCTATGAACCCTTTCTCATAATGCCACATGCCTGAGATACAAAGGAAAAGGAGAGAAGGGCTTTGGGGGAAGAGGAGGTGGGAGGTACAAGGGCAGGGCTCCTTGCTGGACCTAGGCAAGGAGGCCGTGGTTCAGGGGGCAGGGGTGGCGGTGATTTGTCAGTGTTGTGCCTGGGTCCTAGAGTTAGAGGATGCAGAGATGACTGGATGCAGACAGGGTACACAGACTGACTCAAAGGGAGTGAGCTGAGACCTTGGAAAGAACCAGTTGATCAGAAAGACACTGCCAGAGTTGGATATCACCTGTCTGCACTGAGGGCTGTTTGGTTTGGTTTGGCGTGGTTTTGGAAGGACTGTGATTCACCCTCTGGAGGAGGCAAATGGCGCTCCCAGAACATGGGATCTGCCTAAAGCTCTGCTAAACATGCATGCGTTAAAATAATGTGTCCCTTGTTCTATGCCTTGCAAGCATTCGTATTTTTAGGGGAACTGGCCATTCATGGGGAAGTTAGAAAGGAGTTTCTAGGTGTTTCCAGGAATGTCCTAAGTGGAGGCAGGAGGTCAAGTTGATTAGTAATGGGAAGTGGCTAAAAGGGAAAATGGCCTTTGGGAACCCAGAGTTTTAGTTTAGAATCGGAACTGCCAGCTTCTTCTTCTCCTTCCTCTTCCTCTTCCTTTCCTTCTTCTCCTCTTCCTCCTTCCCCTTCCTCTCCTTCTTCTTCCTTTTATTCTTCTCCTCCTCCTTCTTCCTCTTCTTCTTCCTCACTTTCCTCTCCTTCTTCCTCTTCCTCTTCTTCTTCCTCCTCCTCCTCCTCCTCTTCTTCTTCTTCCTCTTCCTCTTCTTCTTCTTCTTCTTCCTCTTCCTCTTCCTCTTCTTCTTCTCCTCCTCCTCCTCCTCTTGACCAATTGATAGTTCAGTCAAGTTGAGGTTGCCTGATTACTGCAAAAATCAGCCCAGGGAGGGAAAAGGTTCCACTGAGATAGAAAAGGATCCCTTTCCTTCTCCTCCTTGTTGCTCATCATCACCATCCCTTAGGGTCTCTTCTAAGTCCAGTGCTCTGCTTGCTGCTGGAAGGATGCGCTAGGCTTTGGCTTTTAGAGAGTTTGGCAGTTTTACTGTGGATGACAAAATGTGTATGAGTGGAACAATTTACTGACAAATTTGAGGCAGAATAAAGTTGAGTAGAATCTTTTTTCTGCTTTTAGACTCTTCAGGAGACCCAGTCACTGAGCATTTGTTGTTCACCACAATGTGTTTGACTTTGTGGTAAGTGCTGGAAATATAATGATGAAAATGAAACCTTCTCTGCCCTCAGGAGCTTCCATTCTCTGGACAGAGACAATACATACATACATACATACACACACACACACACACACACACACACACACACACACATATATATATATATATATAATAAACAGATACAAAGTAAACTCAAGGTAATTTCTGTGGGGGGAGCACTAACACCTCTCTCTCTTTCTGCCTCTGTCTCTTTCTCTCTGTCTCTCTTGGAGGTGTTGGTGGTTGGGGGAAATCCAGGGCAGGCTTCCCGGAGGAAGAAGGAAGCATTCTGGGGGAACTGAGCAATGAAAAGAAAGGCACAGTTGTGGAAGAACATGGGGCATTCTTAAGATTTTTGTTGATTGCAACATGGGGCACAGGAAGGAGAGTCATAAGAAGGATGGGGGCACAATGTGAAGTTGGGCCTTGGATGCCAGGATGAATACTTTATTTTGTTGGTAAAATGGAGCAGTAAAGGTTTTTGAGCAGGAGAGTAACATGATCAGCACTTTAAGGAAAGCCGGTCAATGGGAGCTATTTCTAGTGTGGGTAGCAAGAGCAGAGGGAGATGAATTGAGCTGGAGTTGATCAGCTCTGGCACAAAACAGCAACTTCCCTTCAGCTAAGAAACCCAATATCCAGGCTCTTCTCTCCAGGAGCAGAGGGGTCTGCCCCCCTGGCCACCTCTGACCTCCAGAACTGTGGGTTTCGAGCCCTCCCGGGTCCCTGTGGACTGCCAGCTCATATCTTCTTCACTGCTTGGCTCTGGAGAGCGGGCCACATGCGGGCTGGGCTTTCTCATGCTGCTTTTGCCTCCTCCCATGCTGGGTGACCTTGAGGGAAACATTTGACCCCTCTGTGCCTGTTTCTCTGCCAGTAAAATGGGGTTAATAGCATTGACCTATCTCCTAGAGTTGGCAGATGAAGAAGAACTAATAAGAAATTGTTGTAAAGTCTTTTGTTTGATTCAGGTTTAGTATTGAAAAGCAGTTGGCAGTTTAGCCAAGGACTGAGCAACCTAATCATTGCTAAAGCTGATGGGGGCCGGAAGGGGCTTGTTCTGGCCTTGTTCTGAGCAAAGACAACCCCTGAAAGCTGAAGGGATGTGGAGGAAGCAAAATTCCTAGGAGAGGGCTGCAGAGAACTCAGGACATTAGGTCCTTTCTTGTTTGTTCCCTGAGGTGATTTGGGCATTTGACGTCTAAAGCCTTCATTGCCTGGTGGGTGAGTGGATAAGTTAAATAGGAGAGAGGCTGAATCTATGCGATCTTGAGCAAGTAACCTTAGCCCTTTGGGCAGAAATGTGACCAGTCACTTTTGCTTTAGAAGCAAGAAGCATCAAGCATTGATGGGGGAGGAGAACCCCAGAACCCAGGATGATGCTACTGGGCAGGCTGAGGTAGGAAGCTGGACCTGGAGAAGGAAACTCCCAGAACTTCCTATTTTATTTTATTTTCAACATTTATTTATTTTTAGTTTTTAACATTCACTTCCACAAGTTTTAAATTTTCTCCACTTCCCTCCCCTACCTCCTCCCCAAGATGGGGTGCAATTCGATATAGGCTCTAAATATACATTCCCATCCAATATATTTCCACATTAGTCAGGTTGTATAGAAGAATTTGAACTAAAGGGAGGAACCATGTGAAAGAAAAAAAAACAGAAAAAGGAAATAGTATGCCTTGATCTGCACCCAGACTGTATTTCCTTGTTTGGACGTGGGATGACATTTTCCATCACGAGTCTTTTGGAGTTGTTTTAGGTCCTTGCATTGCTAAGAAGAGCCAAGTCTTTCATAGTTAATCATCACACAATGTGACTGTCACTGTGTACAATGTTCTCCTCCTTCTGCTCACTTCACTCAGGATTAGTTCATATATGTCTTTCTTTTAATTAATTTCTTTGTTTTCACTTTTCAACAATCACTTCCATATATTTTAAATTTTATCCCCCTCCTTCACTCCTCCCTCCCCAAGATGACATGCCGTCTTATGTGGATCTTACATGTATATTCTTATTAAACACATTTTCACATTAGTCATGTTGCATAAAAGAATTAAAACAATGGGAGAAACCATGAGAAAAACCAAAGCAAAGCAAAACATAACAAACAAGAAAATAGTCTCCTTCTTTTTGCATTCTGATTCTATAGTTCTTTCTCTGGATGTGGATGGTATTTTGCATCAAGTCCTTTGGAAATGTTTTAGGTCCTTGCATTGCTCTGAAGGGCTAAGTCTATCAGCAACAGTCCTCGAGCACTATGGCTGTTACTGTGTACAATGTTCTCCTGGTTCTGCTCATTTCACTTAGCATCAGTTCATATAAGTCTTTTCAGGTTTTTCAGAAGTCCACCTGTTAGTCATTTCTTATAGCATAATAGTATTCCGTTACATTCATATACCACAATTTGTTCAGCTATTTTCCAATTGATGGGCATCCCCCTGACTTCTAGTTCTCGACCACCACAAAAAGAGCTGCTATAAATATTTTTGTAGATGTGGGTCCTTTTTGCATTTTTATGATCTCTTTGGGATACAGCCCTAGAAGCAGTATTGCTGGATCAAAGAGAGAACTTCCTATTTTAAAGAATTAGTCTTGCTAAGGAGGTGCTGAAGTCCATCATTTCTAAGTCTTGAAGGCCTAAAAGTTTTAGCACCACCTTCTAAATGTTGGTGGCCCTCAGGAAAAGCCCTGGTCATTCTACCCTAGTTATGGCTTTATATCTCAGCCTCAGTTTCCTCCTCTGTAAAATGATGGAACTGGGCCCTTTCTGTTTCTAATTCCTATGATCTTATGACATATTTTGCCCTTCTCTTTAGTTGTTTACACTGAGCCAGAGGAGAAATGTTAAAAAGGGCTGGCTCAAGTTTTCCAACACTTGGATGGAAGTTGTATTCCAAGAATGAAAGACCCCAGTTGGCCCAGGATGTGTTTTTGTGCAGAGAACAGCAGTGAAAGAAAGAATACAGGGTTCTGCCAAGTGGCAGTGGAAGTTGACCATAGCTCCTCCCTTGTCCACAAGGACAGCAAGTGAACTGGTCAGTCATTTCAGGATGTGTGCATAAGTAGAGGTGGGGGTGGGGTGCTCCTATGCTTTTCCACATGCTTTAACCTTCAATTTCTGGGGATGACTTCCATGCCAAGGAACATTAGATCAGGCCCATTTCTGATACCACCATTCAGCAAAGCCAACCATACTCTTCAGCATCTCACTGGTTGGTTTATTGATTTTGGACTGGACGTGGGATTTTGTTGGCAAAGGAAATTGGAGGGGAGGATACTATCTCCACCAATGCTGATTTGTGTTTGCTCTGTAACTTCTAGTCTTGGAGAGACTTGGAGAAGGTAAATGACTTGCCCAGGGCTACAAAGCTAGTAGATATCAGATGTAGTATTTGAAGTGAGGTCATCCTGACTCCAAGCCCAGTTCTCTACCCACTCTGCTGGCTGTCTTTCCAGGACATTCTACATGAGTTAGTGAAGAACTCTATCTCAGGGTCACTTGGAATGGGGACAGCTGGAGGGAACAAGGGAGACAATAGAATCACCTCAGCTCCATGGAATGGACTCTTTTTTCTCCCTTGTGAAATATTCCATTCAGTTTAGTGTGACATACCTTCATTCCTATCTAATGGTGGTCATCTCTGGGTTGGGGTGGGGAAGGGGAGAGAAGGGAAGCAAAAAAGGAAAAAAAAAAGAAATTTACATGATGACTGTTGTCTATTTAAAAGGAAAAGCAAGTTGTACCTAGTAGATCTGCAGTTTCATATGCAATCATTTCTTTATTTTATTATGTTATAGAAATGCTTGTTTTGTTCCATAATATAAAATAATATTCCACAATATAATTCCATAATATAAAATATTATTAATATAATAAATATATTAAATCATATGAATATAAGTAAAATAATATAAAAATAAATAAAATATACCTACTATGTGCCAGTTATTGTGCTAGATGAAGGGTATACAAAGGCTAAAAAGAAATAGTTTTTGCCCTTAAGGATCTTTCTACTGGGGCTGCTACTTGTAGCAAAGAGACCTAATGAGGGTGTTGGATGTGGAGTCCTTGGGATCCCATGGATGGAGCACAAGCTCCACAGTGGTAGACCTGGGTTCAAGTCCTAGCTGACATTTATGACCTTTGTGACTTAGGACAAATCACTTCAACTTTCTAGGCTTTCACTTCCTCATCCACAAAATAAGCAGGAGTTAGATTTGATGGTCTCTGCGGCCCCTTCTAGCTCTAGCCTATGATCCTCCAGAGTCAGGAACTTGGACTTGAAATCTGAGCTTTGTCATTTCATACCTGGGTGATCTTGGGCAAGTCAAGAGTACTCTGGGTCCCAGCTTTCTTCTTTGTACAGCGAGAGGGTTGCAATAGATGACTACCAAAGCCCCTTCTTGCTCAAAATCTGTCTTCCATGTACAGGGAGAAGTAAAAGTCAAGGTGATTTGCGGACAGAGAGAGAGAGAGAGTACCAACCTTTGACAGGGAGAGTTCAAGGAAGATTCTTCGGAAGACATGGATTCTGGGAAGGGGAGAGCTAGAGGGGATTCCTGTGGGGGGCAGTTGGGGAGGGAGCCTGTGGATGGAGTGACAGATCCTAGGGGGTGCTGGAGCTTAGTGAGACCAGGCCATAATGGGAATACTATGAAACTAGCCTGGAAAGGGAGTCAGGAGTCAGATTTCATAGAGCTTTAAATCACAGACTATACTTCCACTTTATTCTAGAAAAAATGAGTAGCCAAAGAAGGTTTTTTGAGCAGGGCAGTGACTTGTACTATAAGAAGGTCATCCAGACAGCTGTATGGCGCACAGATTGGTAAAAGGAGAGCGGTAGCAGGGAGACTGATCAGAAGTGGACAAGACTACAGCACCAGAATAGGTAAGAGATGATGAAGTCAAACCTGGGGCATGGGCCAACCTTTTTCTTGCTTGGTTGAAGGAACGAGAATGGAGTTGTGAGTATGAAAGGATTTCTTTTCCTGGAAGAGCCAAGCAGTCAATTTCTCCTGGAGTGGGTGGACTCTTGTTACTTAAGGACTATTCTCTAATTGATATGAAAAAGACAGGACTAGAGGCAGGCAAAGCAATTTGTGGGCTCACTGGCCAGGTTTGGAAAATTATAGCCTTATGGCCCATGGAAAGAGAATCTTTCTGGCATTAATAATGTATATATTTCTTTAAAAATACTATTTAAAGTGTCTCTCTTTATATGTTCTCTCTCCTTCCCCCCACTGTAATATACCCTAGACATCTGTCTAGTTTGCCTAAATCAAATCTTGGCTCTGGGCAGAGCTTTAATTATCAAAACAACACCCTCCCCCAACAAAATCTAGTCCTCTATGGAATCTAGGAGTGGACATGCAGAATTAAACATGGCCAGATGCTTACTTCTGCTAGAAATTTCATTAGCATGATGCTAATTGACTTTACTAATAATTGCTATTTTTAGAGTACTTTAAGGTTCATGAGGGCAGCTAGGTAGCACAGTGCCAGGTCTAGAGTCATGGAGACCTGAGTTCAAATTTAGCCTCAGACACTTACTGACTGTGTGACCCTAGGCAAGTCACTTAACCTTTTTGCCTCAGTTTCCTTATCTGTAAAATGAGTCAGAGAAGGAAATGGCAAACCACTCTGGTATCTCTGCCAAGAAAAACCCAAATGGGGTTACAAAGAGTCAGACTTGATTGAAAATGACTCAACAGCAAGGTTCTTAAAGCTGAGTCACATAAAGGATATAGGATCAGCCTTAGAATTAGGAAGGTCTGGGTTCAAGTACTGCCACTGATAAATGCTGACTGTGATTCCTTGGGAACAATATTCAGGCTTTCTCTGCTTCAGAATCAACATTTTAGGACTAGAAAGTGTAAATTAATCATCCAACTGGCATTAATGTAGGGAGTTTCCATAGGGAGAAAATCAAAGGTCCATAACCATATATGCACAGTAATTGGTCCTGTCATTTCAATAATGTGTGGCATGGCCTCCAGCAATGCCAGTTGGTACCATCTCTGGAGAGAGAAGTTTACAGCTAGAGAGAGTTGCTGAGGGTAACAGGATCATGAAGTGGGTCACATGGCTAGTTTGCGCCAGAGACAGATCTTGCACCCAGGTCTACCTGGGGCCGGTAGCCAAGGCTAGCACTATGCATGATACCATGCCACTGCTTGGCAATGCCTCTACCCCAGATTTGTCCAGGACAATCTGAAAACAAGGGTTAGATATGATTTTTTAAAATTTATTCATTTATTTAACTTTTTACATTCATTTTCACAAAATTTTGGGTTCCAAATTTTCTCCCCATTTCTCCCCTTCCCCCACCCCAATACACCAAGCATTGTAATTATCCCTATCATCAATCTGCCCTCTCTTCTATCATCCCTCCCTTCTCTTGTCCCCATCTTCTCTTTTGTCCTGTAGGGCCAGATGACTTTCTATTCCCCATTACCTCTATTTCTTATTTCCCAGTAGCAAGAACAATACTCAACAGTTGTTCCTAAAACTTTGAGTTCCAAATTCTCCTCATCCCTCCCTCCCCACCCATTCCCTTTGGGAAGGCAGGCAATTCAATATAGGCCATATCTGTGTAGTTTTGCAAATGACTTTGATAACAGTCGTGTTGTATAAGACTAACCGTATTTCCCTCCATCCTATTCTGCCCCCCATTGTTTCTATTCTGTCTTTTGATCCTGTCCCTCCCCAAGAGTGTTGACTTCAAATTGCTCCCTTCTTCCATTGCCCTCCCTTTCATCATCCCTCCCTCCCTGCTTATCTCCTTCTTCCCCATTTTTCTGTACTGTAAGATAGGTTTTTATACCAAAATGAGTGTGCATTTTACTCCTTCCTTTAGTCGAATGTGATGAGGGTAAACTTCATGTTTTTTTCTCAGCTCTCCTCTTTTTCCCTCCACTAAAAAGTCTCCTGCTTGCCTCTTGAATGAGAGATAATTTACCCCATTCCATTTCACCCTCTTTCCTCCCACTACATTTCTCTCTCACCATTTACCTTAATTTCTTTTAAGATATGGTCCCATCCTATTCAATTACCTCTGTGCTCTCTGTCTCTGTATGTGTGTTCATGTGTGTGTGTGTGTGTGTGTGTGTGTGTGTGCGTGCATGCGGGTACATGTGTGTGTGTATTATCCCACCAACTACCCAGATACTGAAAAATTTTAAGAGTTACAAATGTTGTCTTTCCATGTAGGAATGTAAACAGTTCACTTTTGGTAAGTCCCTTATGACTTCTCTTTGCTGTTTACTTTTTCATGCTTCTTCTCATTCTTGTGTTTGAAAGTCAAATTTTCTTTTCAGCTCTGGTCTTTTCATCAAGAATGCTTGAAAGTCCTCTGTTTCATTGAAAGACCATCTTTTCCCCTGAAGTATTATATTCAATTTTGCTGGGTAGGTGATTCTTGGTTTGAGTCTTAGTTCCTTTGACTTCTGGAATATCCTATTCCACTCCCTTTGATCCCTTAATGTAGAGGCTGCTAGATCTTGTGTTATCCTGATTTTATTTCCACAATACTGGAATTGTTTCTTTCTAGCTGCTTGCAATATTTTCTCCTTGACCTGGGAATTCTGGAATTTGGCCACAATGTTCCTAGGAGTTTCTCTTTTTGGATTTCTTTCAGGCAGTGATTGGTGGATTCCTTCAATACTTATTTTGCCCTCGGGTTCTAGAATCTCAGGGCAGTTTTCCTTGATAATTTCATGGAAGATGATGTCTAGGCTCTTTTTTTGATCGTGGCTTTCAGGTAGTCCCATAATTTTTAAATTGTCTCTCCTGGATCTTTCCAGGTCAGTTGTTTTTCCCATGAGATATTTCACATTCTCTTCCATTTTTTCATTCTTTTGGTTTTGTTTTGTGATTTCTTGGTTTCTCAGAAAGTCATTAGCCTCCATCTGTTCCATTCTAATCTTGAGAGAACTATTTTCTTCAGTGAGCTTTTGAACCTCTTTTTCCATTTGGCTAATTCTGCTTTTGAAAGCATTCTTCTCCTCATTGGCTTTTTGAACTTCTTTTGCCAATTGAGTGAGCCTATTTTTCAAGGTGTTATTTTCTTCAGCATTTTTTTGGGGTCTCCTTTACCAAGGTATTGACCCGTTTTTTCATGCTTTTCTTGCCTCTCTCTCATTTCTCTTCCCAGTTTTTTTCCTCCACCTGTCTAATTTGATTTTCAAAATTCTTTTTGAGCTCTTTCATGGCCTGAGCCCACCGGACATCCACCTGGGATGTCTGGGATAGAGAGGTCCCGACCTCCACTTCTTTCCCTGATGACAAGCATCATACTTCCTCATCAGAAATGAAGGGAGGAAGGAGCATCTCTTCCCCAATAAAGTAGCTCTCTATGGTCTTATTTTGCTTCCTTTTTCTGGGCATTTTCCCAGCCAGTTACTTGACTTCTGAGATTCCTCTCCACCCCTGCCTAGATCTGCCCAGTGGGGTCTGAGATTCAAATGCTGCTTCCCAGTGTCAGGGCTATCCGTGGTGGGAGCGGCTGCTATTCAATGTGAGCTTAAGTTCTGGTGCTGGGGGGGGGGCAGGGCCACCTCCCAGGCTCAGTTCCCTCAGGGGCTTTATGCAGAGACCTTCAGTAATGGAGCAGGTGGGGGCAGGGCCGTCTCCTAGTCTCAGCTCCCTCAGGGGGTTTATGCAGAGACCTTCGGTAATGGAGCTCCTGCCTGCTCATGGAGTCCCGGCCACTGCTGCCTCTGCCGCTGCCTCCCAAGGGGGCCCGAGTCACGGAGATACCCCGCTCCCCTCGTGGCCAGCCCAGAAGTCTCTCTCACTGACCTGTAGCGTCTGTGGGTGGAGGGACCTTCCCGGCTGCCGGAGGTTCCATCCCTGAAGCCTGCTTGGATCTGCTCCTCTGGGCCACGTGGCCAGGTCAGCGCAAGGGTGGGCTCTGCTTTCTGGGGTGTGATGGACCCCTGGGGACGACTCTCCAGGGCTCTCTGGAATGAAAATCTCTTCCACTGTGTTTCTGTGCTCCTTGCAGTGATCCAGAATTTGTGGGGGGTTCTTTTTACAGGAAATTTATGGGCTGTGGATTCGGAGCTAGCATACATGAGTCTTTCTACTCCGCCATCTTGGCTCCTCCTAGATATGATTTTTGTCTAGGACCTCCCCAAATGCGGGGAATAGGTTCCCCTCCCACAAAAGCACTTAACATATAATATGGATATTGGCTTTTGATTCCTCTACCCGTGAAAATGCATAAATTGCCAAGGATTCATAGTAACACATGAACCAGAAAAAATGTAACACCTTGAAGCAGCCTCCTTACTCATACTCTTTTAAAAGAAAGCTTTTTGGGGGGTGGGGTGAGGTGGGGGAGGGAAACTGTTGAACAGTCATTTTACATTCACTTTGGACCTGCAATGTCTGAGCAACTCATGCCAATGAACATGGCAAAATCCAGATAGGATGAGAACTTCCTGTCATTTTAGTCTTCAGGGCTCAAGGGGATCCAGGGTGCAACTCTCTTATCCAAAAATCTTCCTCTTCCATTTCTGTGTGGATGTGCCTAGATTCCCTGGATTCTAAGAATTTTCGCATTTAGAATTGATTATCCAAGAGGTAATCCTCAAGACTGGAAATGTCCATTTCTCTGGATTGCTGGCCATTGACCAGAAAAAGGAAACAGCAAAAGTCGAAGAAGGAATTCGGGAAATGGCTGGTCTAAGAGACTCCAGTTTAGAATCTCTTTCCCAAGTTTACTGGCATCTATGTCTCTTTTGCAAGTCACCATTGTTCCTTTGGTGGTGGTGGTGGTGGTGGTGGTGGTGTGTGTGTGTGTGTGTGTGTGTGTGTGTGTGTGGTGTGCGTGTGTAAAAATTCCCTCCCCCTTGCTATGGAGCAGGGTTTTTGACCTTTTTTATTTTAATGAACAATGAGCTCTTACATTTGTCCAGTGAGGTCTGTGATCCCTCCTCAGAATATCTTGTTGTCTATGCGCCTAATTAGAGGAAAGGAAAAATTTCAGTTAGAGGTTAGTGAAACTAAAAATGTAACTCCCCCTCCCCCTCCAATCCTTGTTCATAGACCCTATAGTATGTAACTGCATATTGAGAACCTCTGCTGCAGAGAAAGCTTGGATCAAGGAAAAAGAGCAAAAAAAAAAAGAGATCAGAGCTCAATCATCTTCCATAGAATGGGGTGGTTCCACTGAGAAGACCTCAGTGGTCACTGGGGGCGAATCCAGGGTGGCTTCTATCTTTGCCAAAAGGGTCCTGTGCATATATATGTTCTTAAGTAAGGCACCAGGGAGCAAGTCCAACTCTGTGGGAGAGTCCCACTTCTGACAAAGCTCCATCTCTGTCAATGGCATCAAGGGGCCTTTTTTGGGGGAAAGGAGATCATCAAATTAGTTAGGTGCTCTTCTGATCACCCCTGCTGCATATAAAGCACCTTAAGATTTTTAAATTACTTTATACACATTATGCCATTTGAACCTGTGGTTTAGCTAATGATTGTATGATAATCACCCCCATTTTACAAGAAAAGTTGTGACTAGTTTGAAACTGGTTAGCTTAGGCCTTCAAAGGCAGGATTCGAACCCAAGTCCTCTGGTTACCAGGTCTAGCTCTCTAACTAATAAGCCAGAAGAACATTTTGGACTTGTCCAAACTCCCCTGGCTCTGGTACTACCCTTGCTTGTTTTCGTTTGTCAATCACACCTACTATCCTTTCCTTTCTCTTCCTTTCCATCTTTCTTCTTTCCTCCTTTTCTCCTCACTCCTCTTCTATCACCATCCCACTCCTCCCTTTCCTCACCTTCGTCCTTCCCTTTTCTTCCTCCTTTCTCTTTTTTCTCTGCCCTTTCTTCCTCTTTCCCCTTCACTTTCCTCCCTCTTCCCTCCCTCCTCCCCTCTCCTCCTCCCCCACTTCTCCACTTTCCAGTTCTGAATAGTGCAGCCCAAGGGACCCACACTTTCCTGAGCCTCTGAACCCCAGCTTCCGGAGCGGTGCAGCCTGGTTCATACTGGAGGGTGGAGGGAGGGGAGAGGCTTACCTCCTCTGTTTTCGAATGAGGAATTTACTTGTAAATGTTTCCTTTACCAAATAAATGGAATTGGCTTTCCAGTTGGCCCTGCTTTTCCTACTAGCTTCCCAGCCCCTGGTGACTACCTCACAACCAGCCTGACTCTTTTAAACATGGAACAACTTGGAGGGGCGGCTGTTAAGAGGGGCCCTGCTTGGGAATTCTAGATGGGATCTGTAAATAGGGACTGCAGAGCTGGGCTTGGGATTGGATGGGGGAGGGAAGTTTGACATTCCCACCCTGGACCAGCAAGGAAGTGACTTTCTAATCCAAGGGGGCTGGGCCTACCCCTCACTGTTTGACTTTTAGTCTAGTCTGGAGAGTATTTACTGAAGAGAATTGTCTGGACTAGAGCTTTCAACTCTGCCACTTACTAACTAGCTGTGAGACAATGGACTTGGTCACTCTACATCTCTGAGCCTCAGTTTCCTTCTCTGTAGAACAGGGAGAACAATATTCACCCACCTTCCCTTCCAGGGCTGCCAGGAGGAAAGTGCTTCCTAAGCTTCGAAACTCTCCAGTCATGAGACTCCAGGGCTTTCGAAATCGCCCACTTCCTCTCGCCTACCCCAAGCCACCACAGCCAGGTGGAAAGGCAAACAGCCGGGCCCAGCGGGGATCCTAGAATGTTTCTCCATTCTATGATTTCTCTTGCCTGGCCAATGGAGTCGTTTGCAGGATTGGATCCAAGGTCACTTAGTCTCTGCCCACAGATCGGCCTTGGGACTCTCCAGAGCTTTCCCTGGACAGAACCAGCTGCCCACAGGCATCCTCTGGGTAGACTTGTGGGCTGGGGAGGTGGGATTACAAGATTTCTTTCCGCTTGGGCAGCCTGCAAGGCCACTTTATGTATTAAGAATATTTTCCTCATTGTTTGGGGAGCCAAGACAGCTGCTTCCCACCTCTGGCCTCAGCTTTTCCTTCTGTCCTGGATTTAGAGTTGAAAAGATAATCAGAAGGCACCTAGTCTAAACCTTCTTGTTTTACAGGTGAAGAAACTGAGGCTCAGAGAGGATAGCTAATTTGCCCAAGGTCACTTGGCTAGTAAGTGATAGTCACGATTTGAACGGGAGTCCAGCACCCCTTCCTTTCCACCAGCTGCTTCTCAGTAGCAAACTTACAGGGAGGTTGGAGTAAAGGACTGGTCTTCAAACTTTCTTACTGTTTCTCATGCACAACTCTTCATCTCCCACCACCGTACCTTTACACTAGTCAACCCCCATTCCTTTGAGACTGGAATGCACCCCTTCCTTACCTCAGGCTCTTGGAATCCTTAGTTACCTTTTAGACTCAGTCCTAGCACCACCTTCTAGGTAATGTCTTTCCCCGCCAGTGCCTCTCGTCCCCTATCCCACCCCACCTTGTAATACATTTTGTGCTTTCCTGTGTATATGTAGTCTACCTCAGCAACACTGTAATCTCCTTTAATGCCCTCCTTTATATCCCTAGATCTTGCTATAAAGAAGGCTCTTAAGAATTAATTTGATGGATTGCTATTTCCTAGATATATGACTCTGGGAAGAAAAATCACTTCTCTTCGAGTCTCAGTTTCCCCAATTGTAAAGTGAGGTAAATAATAACAGAAAGTGTGGAGTAGAGCGACAAACGTCTGAAGACCTAGATTCCAATTTCCACTCCAGCATTTACAACCTATGTGACCTTGGGCAGGTCACTTAGTTAGCAGGCTTCAAAGGCTTCTTATTCCAAATCCTTCTCAACTACTGGTAGCGGGGTTGGGAGGTAAGCGAGTTAATAGGAAAGGAAGCCCGAATTCTTCGAAAACTCGCGTTGAAAGACTCGAGAGCTTTCCCTGCTCCTCAGGGTTCCTGCCTGGAGGCTCTCGAGATCCAGGAAGAAATCACTCTGTCCGTTCGTCAAAGCTAACTACGCCCCCTCCCGCTTTCCCGAGCTCTTAGTAGAAAAATAGTCCTGGTGAGACACTTCATAAGGAGGAATGGGAGCTAACAGCCGGACGGAGGAAAGAGCGCTGTCCAGGGAGTCCTGGGTTCAAATCGCGGCCTCCCCCGATCTCCTCCCTAGGTGACCTTAGGCGAGTCCCCTCAGAGCCCTCATACGTCTGAGTTTTTAGACACAGAAATAGAAGGTTCCCACCCTCCCCCTTCCCCCATGTGACAAGATGAAAGGTGAAATCGATGTCCAGGTGGGGTAAAGGACTTGCCAAGGTCATTCAGAGGGAGTGGCAGAGCTAAGATTTGTACTTGGGTCTGACTTTCTATACAGCGTTCTTTCCTTTGCACTAAGGTCTCGAAGGTTTCTTGCAGCTCGAATCCACCATAAATATCATTTCCAAAAGAGAGCGGTTGATGAAGTTGGCAGATGTGCTGTCCCTAGGCCGTCAGAGGTGTGCCGTCCGCCAGTGGGAGTGATGGATACTGGGACTGTTCCCCGGTCTCTTCCTGAGGACGTGGTTGAGGCCCGAGTTTGAGTCGGTTACCTTCTTTGCCGGCTCCCTGATTCGCCCTCCTCCGAGACCGAGCTGCCCGAAAGGGCTCTCGGGGGTCCCTTCGCGCCTGTGTGCGAACCACCGTGTCTGGGTGTCTGGGTACGTGTGAAATGTGACGATGCAGAGCCGCGGTAGCAACAATGATAATCAACACATCCCTCACACCTCTGGTACCATCCGAGAGGGAATGGGGAGATCTCGGGGGCTTGCTTTCCCCTGTCTTCTGACTGCCTTGGCTCCTAGGAAATATGGGCTGACTTGAGGGATTCTCCTTAGATACAGCATGCACGCTCTCCTCTCTGTCCCTTTTTGCATATGTGTGTATATATATATATATGTACATATATATAATATATGTATATATACCCCAAAAGTGAATAATATTTGACCTTTATAGAGTGTCGTAAGGTTAACTTTCTTCACTACATTTAGTTTTCCCAACAATTCTGACACGTCAGTACTGCAGATATTATTATTCCAGTTTTACAAATGGGGAAACTGAGGATCAGAGAGTTTAAGAAGCCTTTAGAGGATGAATTTGAATCCAGTTTTCTGGATTCAATCGCGCTTTTCACTAAGGGACTGTGTCTGCGCTGCATTTTAGGGGAAAAACCTTAAAGAGGAGAGGAGACATAAAGGACGGACTCTAGAAATACAAACATATATGTAGAAATGTACTCTAAGTACATATGCATGTATTCATTTGCTTTCCACCTTGCCGGATGCTGTGTCTTGCCTCTCCCTGGAATGTCCATTTTTCCTCTCTTGGCATGATGGAGCCTGAGGCCAGCTGTGTTCAGAACCCTTTGCGGGTGGAGGTCAAAACAATCCTTCCCCCTCGCACTCTCCCGCCCCTGAAATCCAGAGGCTCTCAGAAAAGCGTTGTTCTGCCTCGGTGGTCTGGGACTTCTTTGTTGCGCAGATGTGGGGCCAGAGTTCCCCTAGTCAGCCAGTCTTCCGTAGGGCCGTCTGCCAGCGGTGCGCCGCAGGATCGCTGTCCTCTGCATAGCCCAACCTGTGCTCCCCAGCCTCCATCAGGTCGGGTCTCCAAAGCGCGCAGCGGAGGACGGTGAGGGATGGAGGACTGGGCTGGCAAATTGATTTTGTTGGTGCTTCACTTTAGACGCATGTGGATTTTGGGGCTTCCCTGGGTCAGCCCACGTTTCCTCTCTCGCTTGGGCAACCAATCAATCAATACTTGGGGAAAACCTTTGTGGTTGGGGAGGTTTGGGGGAAGGAGGAAGTATGAAGTGGAAAAGAGAAATAATGTGATGTGTCTATATACATATAAAGGAGAAACAGAAATCCAGAGGAGAGACAAATGCAGACACATACACCAGGGTTAGGGTGAGGGAGGCATATAGGGAGAGAGAGACAGAGGAAAGAGTGCAGACATACAGACAGACAGTCACACTGAAAGGGAGAGAAACATAGGAAAAGGGGAAAAGACAGAGGTGGAGAGAGGAAGAGAGAGGGAGCGGGAGAGATGAAGAAAAACAGAGTAGGGGAGACAGAGGAAGAGGAAGAGGGGAAAAGACAGAGATGGAGAGAAGAAGAGAGAGGGAGGGAGAGAGACTCAGAAAAACAGAGTGGGGAAGAGACAGAGGAAGAAGGGAAAAGACAGAGATGGAGAGAAGAAGAGAGAGGGAGGGAGAGAGATGCAGAAAAACAGAGTGGGGGAGAGACAGGAGAGGAGAGGCCCAGAGAGGTCATCGATCAACAAGTATTTATTAAAGGGCCTACTACGTATCAAGGGTTATGCCAGGTGCTGGAGATAAAAGTACACAGAATAAAACAATCCCTACTCAAAACGAGCTTAAGTTTAATGTGGGAGATAAATACATATTAAAATAATAAATACATATTAAAACAGACATAGAAGAAGCAAAGAGAAAAGGAGAAAAATAAGAACAAAAGGGAGCAGTATTCACGGTTAAAGAGAGACCCACAAAGAGAAGCAGCATGACAGGAGAGAAAGAGGTGGAGAAAGAGGAGGCAGAAAGAAATGAGAAACAAAACGAGAAAGAGACAGACACACCGAGACCGCTTGGGGAAGTGTGTGGGAGAGCAGGCAGCTGAGGATGGAGTGACTCCAACATCGCTCTGCTTTTCTCATCTCCGAACCTCGGAGCTGTTCTATCCGCAGCAGCCCCAAGTCTCTCCCCTTCCCCACTGGGTAAGCCCTGCTCAGGAACTGGACTGTAGTTTGTTGGCAAGGTCTTCTTCCCGACCGACCTACCCCACTGGCTGTTGCGTCCCTGCTTTTGTTGCCCAGAAATTTACTTCCCTTAGAACTGTCTTAAGCAAGTCTCCGGGTTTCGTACCCCAAGGCTGTGCTCGCTGAAGGCTACTGGGGCAGGCTGAGAAAATTGCCATCTACACACACACACACACACACACACACACACACACACACACACACACACACACATACACTCACACACACACACACCTCTTCTTTTTTTTTTTTAGGGGGAGGTGGTTATCTGATTTTATTAAATCATGCGAATCTACTATACCGAAATGAGATGGCAACGTGGAAAATTTGGAGACTGGGAAGGCGAAAATGGAAAGTGTATGTAGTAATGAGGTGCCCATGGGGCACATTTTACTCGGGAAGGGGGGAATCGTTGGGGAAGGGGGAATCAGGAAAGTAGAAGAGAGCTGGGCCACCACTTCTTCCAGGCCCAAGGAAGGAGCAAGTAGAGGAGAGTATCTGGAACATGCAAGCTAACAAGGGGGTGGGGAGCAGTTCTTGGTTTCCCCTAAAAGCTCGACTTCGGCAGGGAAATCCCCTTCTCCCAAGTTGGCTCCTCGGTCCCCCACTTCTCTCCACTTGGTTTGGGCACGTGGGATGTGTGTGTGTGTGTGTGTGTGTGTGTGTGTGTGTGTGTGTGTGTGTGTACCGAAGGAGAGGCCCCACACCTGCGTAGACTGCTGGATCTTCAAGTGGGCCCAGGGGAGTGAACTCTGAACACATCTGGCTGCTAGGGAGCCAAACAAACCCTTCCGTCCCGTAGTTGGTAAGGTAGGAGAGAAGGAGAACTTTTGGGTTTTGTAAAGTGAGAAAAAACAATAATAATTCCGCCAGGTGAGGCTGGGAATGGGGAGAGGAAGACCTAGTATCCCCAAAAAGGAGCAAACAGAGGAGGAAAAAAATAAGCGAAAAACTAGAAATGCGACGCCCTTTCGCTCTGCCTGAGGCCGTAGTGTGTGTTGAAAATATCTTTTCACATTTGGGGATTTTTCCCCTCTTGGCGTTCCGCAGAAAGAGAGAACGAAACCTAGCTCCGACCTAGGAGGAGAAAAGCTAGCGGGAGGGAGCTAAAAGCAGGGTCGGAAGCCGGGTTTCCTACTCCAGCCGAGTCGCAAACCCTCGAGACCTCTGTGTCTGAGGCCCGGCCGGAATGGCCTTGGCGGTGACTACTTTTGCAAGGCTACTCTACAACCTATTTGGGCTGGGCTGGTGCCTCCTCCTTGGAGAAAGAATTGCTGGATGGAGAAGAGGTGAACCACAGGGGCTTGGGATTAGGAGGAGAGATACCATTTATCTCTCCCCATTTAAGGTGTTGGTCCCCTGCACTGTGGAGGTTTACTCACTCACTCAACCTGCAGCTCTCGAGAGCCTACTATGTGTCAGACACTGTGCTAGGATCTGGAACTAAAAAAAAGCAAAGACTAAACTGTTCCTTCCCTTGAGGAGCTTACAGTCTCATCTCCATCTCACCTCCGGGCCCGCCCAGAAAGAGCCTTGGCATTCCCTGGGGGCATTTCTTCTCGAGCCACCAGTTCAGCTAGAGAGGGGAGCAATGGGCATCCTGAAGGGTGATCACCTACCCACTGCCCAGCCAGGGACACTAGTGTGCTCCTCGAGAAGGGGAGTGAATATCTGAATGTCAAAGTTTTTTGGCTGCTTCTCCAAAAATCCTTTCCCCTGCCCCGCTCTTCCCCCATTCAAGTTCCCCGGTGACCTGTTAACTTGGCTTTGGGGATGGACTAGGGAGGGAGAAGGATGGAGGTTACAGGCGCCTGCGTTAGGGGAAGGGGAGGAGGCTGACTGGAGCAAAGGGGCAATTCATTTGCTTCCTAAAGTGAGAAATTTGGGTGGCTGCTGTCGCGGGCGTGGAGAGAAAGTATCTCCTGACCTTAGAGTTCTGCCCTTTGACACTACCGAGATCCCCTAATAGCCAGATTCTTCCGCGGGACCTCAGCCCAGGATCCCTATTGTCCTCAAAAATACGTTCTTCCTCCCCAAGACGAGGACAAATTGAAAAAATTTCCCCAAGACCTTCAAACTATTAGACCCGTTGACTGAGCATCTATGGGGACTCATAATCCTTTTCATTCCTCATTCCAACATGAAAACCCATACCCCCACAAAGAGGAAACGGAAAAAAAAAAGCCAACAACTCAGTCACTTTCTTTGCAAACAGCAGGTCATAGAAAGGACTCTCATAGATTTGTCCTTTATTCAATCATAGACTGGAGATATATAACTGGGTGAGAATGGAGGTAAAGTACAGGGAGGGGAGAAAGGACTAGCCAGTCGATTTTTAATTTTTTTTTTTTTTTAACATCGAGCAGTTTTAGAGATAAAGTAGGAGGGAAGAAAGTGGCGGGAGTAAGATGGTCGAATTGTTTTAGTTTCTAAAAGTTCTAATTGATGTGTCCTAAAGTGCAATAATGTAACGCGTTCTCTCTCTCTCTCTCTCTCTCTCTCTCTCTCTCTCTCTCTCTCTCTCTCTCTCTCTCTCTCTCTCTCTCTCTCTCTCTCTCTCTCTCTCTCTCTCGACCCCCAAATACTGCAACATTGTTGGAACCACTGACAGTGTTACAATCTGCAACATTGTTACCATCTGTAACATTTGTTCCAGTTTCCCCCTCTCTTCCAGACTTCGGCTCTCAGTCGTTACCTAGAGACTGACACTGCCCACTCAGGTTCCAGCAATGCCCCCCTCTTTCTTTATCAAACGAAACTACCTCCACTATCATTCTCTTGGATGGATAGTCTTCAGAAAATTATGACAGCTACCCCTGAATATAGATAGAAAAGCCAACGGGAAATAACTCTTTCTCTCAAATAATCCCCTTTAAGTGCACTAGATCCCTTGCCCATGGTTGGATCGAATGTAAATTCAGCAAAAACGACTTTAGCACCTTTCTAAAGACAGAGAAGAGCATTTTCTGAAACTGAGGTCAGGATCACTTCTGCCTTTTTAAATGACCTTTAGAAACCAGGTGTCTGTCCTCTAGTGGGGAATAACCCAAAATGCACTGGCCAGTGTTCTACTCTGTATTGGTGGATCTTCGATGTTCTAAGTCGATTCATTCATTCTCATATTTGAGTCTGTCAGTCTCTGGAGGTCTCTCTGTCTTTTCTCTCTCCTATGTCTTTCTCCCGTTCCTCTTCTCTCCTGTCTCCTATTTATTCCTCTCTCCTATTTCTATTTTCTCTTTTTTCACTCTTCCTCTTTCCTGATCTCTCTGCCTCTGTTTCTCCGTCTCTGTTTCTGTCCCTCCCTTTTGAGCCTTTTTAGATTTTAAGCAGGGTCCCTGGTTTAGGAAAGCTTTTAGGCTTTAGGCAAGGTTCTCCCCCTTAATGAGGCTCGGAAATGTAGACGCTGTCGCTTTAACTGCGAACCAGCTGATTGTCTCCTACGGCAGATGGCCCCGGAGTCCAGATTTGCATTCATTGTCTTCAAATCTGTTTTCGCGCTGTTATTAGAGATTGCAGCAGCAGCAGCAGCAGCAGCATCAGCAGCAGCAGCAGCAGCAGCAGATTCATCCCCAGATCAGAATACAAAAAGAGAGGGAAGGAAAATAACAACCAGCCGGTGCTGCTTTTAATGGGAACCTAGGAAGCGGCGCTCGGCTAGCCTCTTGGAGAGTCGCTGCTGGGGTTTCAGCTAGTGGCCGCCCGGCTGCGCTCCAGCTTCGCTCCCAGCCAGCCCTTCCCCTCCGGCGGTGCCGGCTCAGAATGTGGGCAGAATGACTGGTCCTCTCCCTCCCCGACAACTGTGTTTCCCTAGCCGCCTTCCGCCCCACTGCTTTCCCCACCTGGACCTCAACTGCCCTCTCCTCCGTAGGCTAGTAAATTCGTTTGTCTACTGTATGGTTCTGGGCATGTGTCGGAGCTGCTCGGGTCTCCCTCGCACACAGCACCCTAAATCACTGGCCTCTTACTCTGTCTGGCTAACGCAGCGGCTTGCCTCGGGATTTCAAGCTTTTCCTTGGATTTTCTGATCAACTTCTGGGTTTTTTCTCCTTCTCTACTTATATCTAAGTAGACAAATTTACACAAAGTTTTTTCTCCTCTTGCTTTCTTTCTCTCTTGCCTTCTCTTTGCTCCTTTCTTTTTCTCCTCTCTTTTCTCCTACTCTCCTCTCTTTTTCTCCCGCCCTTTTATTTATCTCTTCCCTTTCACTTTTCCTTTTTCCTTTCCTGTGTCTCTCAGGTTTTCTCTTTTCTCTCTCCCCTTCCTCTCCTTTGCACTTTCTTTTCCCCCCTCTTTTTCCTTTCCCCTCTTGTCACACGCTTTCTCTTTTAACTGTCGCTGTCTCCGAGTCTGTCTTTCTCTGGCAGCTCCATGGGTGCCTGCTGCCTTCCGTATTAGCTCCTTTACAGCAGGGTCTAGTTTTTGCCTTTGCACCCCATAGTTCTTGGCACATAGAAGACCCTTAATAAATACTACTTGATTGTGTCTCTACGAATCTGTTTCCCTCTCCCCTACGCGCTGGGGCTTTCTCTCCTCTTTCATTTCTTCTATTACTTCCGTCTCCCCACCCGTCCCCCATAATAAATATTTTCAAAACAACTTCCAAACCACCCCCCAAAACGCTCCTTGACAAAATCCGCTAGTCCCCGAGTCTCTCCAGGAGCCGGCAGGAACGCTGTTAGCGATCACTACAACTGCCGGGAAAGTTTACACACACCCATCCTGGTGAGTGTGGGCCCACACTCTCACTTTCTTTACAAATATGTACGCATTTACACATAAATAGGCAGTGTTTGAGTATGGTTACAGCGTGTGCCTGTATCAATAGACAGAGCTGCGCTACATACGCGCGTACCGAGCAGGCAGCAGATACCCTGGGCACGCAGCGGAACGCCTGGCTCACGTGCTCCCGAGACAGCCAAGCAAGGCTTGTTCAGGGGAAAACTCCTTCAGCCCTTGGGTAGCGCGGAAAAGGAGACTGGTAGGTGGATGCGGGCGGGCAGAACGAGCTAGGCTAGGCTAGGCTGCCGTGAGCCCAGGGCTGCTCTCCGCCCGCTCTCACCTTCGGGACTCGGCGTGGAGCCGCGAGCCGGGCACTGGCTGGAGGGCGCCTACGGCTCGCCCGCCGCCCTCCAATCGGGCGCACCTATGCAAATGAGCTCTCCTTATCGGGAAGGCGGCTCCGCCTCCTTGGTGTGTCCCTCTGTTTGCAGTAACCCATTCATGGGGCCTCGGAGCGGCTGTATCCCGGCTCCCCCTCTCTCAGAGCAGCCAGCTTCTCACTAGATCCATTTCTTCCCTTGGCTCTGACAATTCATCCTGGGATTTTCTCCCCCACTCACTCCACCTTTTTTTTTTTTTGGTTTGGAGTTGGAGTGGTGGGGAGGAAAGGGGAGGGGGGCTGGGAGGGAGGAAGGGGGCGAGATTAGGCAGCCGTCCATCTCCTCCTGCTTCTCCCAGAAAACAGGTGATGCTCCTGGCCAGCGAACGCTCTCTGGATGCAGGCCGGGCTGCGGCGGGAAGGATGTTATAGGCGAGCGGAGGTGAACGCCGGCGGTAGGAGAGAACTTGCCCAGGGAGGGGAGGGGAGGGCAAAGCAAGCCAAACTTTGACGGAGGCCTACATCGCCGAGCATCGGCTGCAAGCAGAAGCCTGGGCTTCTCCGGAGAGACATAGGCGGACGGACAAACTTTGGCTCTTCGTTTCTTTCGAGGACTTCTATTTTTTGGGGGAGGGGGGGAAGGAACATTTGACTGTGCGAGTCTTGTGACTATTCAGGGCTCGGTGGATATTGTCCTTTAAACACACACACACACACACACACACACACGCAAAAACAAGAAAAAAATCTTTTTAAAGAGTCATCTGTTCTAGTGGATCAGACTTTTTAAATGTTTGGAATTCAAGATACGTTAGGAAGAGGACCAGCTCTGAAAGAGAAAGCTCTAGGCGCAGAGATGGATTCGGTTCGGTCCTGGGTTCGAAACGTCGGAGTGGTGGATGCAAACGTTGCGGCACAAAGGTAAATAAATTTATACCCATTTTTGCCTCTCCAGTTTCCTTCTTTTCCCTCCTCTCCTCTCCTCTCCTCTTTTATTCCCTCCTCTTTCACATTTTCACCTCTTCTCTCTCTCATCTCTCTCTTTTCTTTCTCATTCGCTTTCTCATCTCTGCTCTTTTTTCTTCTGTCTTCTTCTCTTCTCTTTCCTTCTTTTTTCTTCTCCCATTCTCCATCTCTGTCTTTCTCTTTTCTTTTCCTCTCCCATCTCTGCTCTCAGTCCTCATTTTCTCTCATCTCTCTATCCCTCTCATCTCTCTCCCCCCCTCATGTTTCTGCTCTTCCCATCTGTCACCTTCTCCTCTGAACGCTGTGGCTTCATTTTGAGACCTCGCCATTCCTACTTTCCCTCCGTCAAAGGGCTCTCTGTCATTTGCAAATAAGGGAACCGAGCCTCCGAGTTGCCTCTGTAATTCTGTCAGCCTGCCCCTCCTCACGAACTCCTGAACAAGTCTCATGCGTGTTTCAAATGCCCAACCCGGCCCTCCCAGACCAGCACCTCCAGCGCCCTCGTCTCGAGGTCCGAGTCCCCGAGGCCCGAGAGCTCAGCTGTCACTTTCCCGGGAGCCCGAGGATGTGCCCGAGGCGGAGGCAGCGAGGGAGACCCCAGTTAGCGAGCAGCTGTCACCCGGCGCCACCACCAGAGAGGACAAGAAAGAGAGAGGTTTCGCCTTAAACTCGGGAGTTAGCCCCTACCCCCCCTGCCATTTGGGCCGATCGCCCCCATCCCCCAGCCCAGCCTGGCTGCAGGGCTGGCGGCAGAATGTCCAGCTGGGAGAGGCGGCTCCGCTCGGGGAGAGAGCCAGCAAGCCAGCCTCGGGAAACTGCAGGGAGCCGAGCCGCAGGAGAGGCTGGAAAGTCATGGGAAGGAAAGAGAAGGAAAGGGGGAGGAAAGAAAGAAAAGAAAGGGAAAGGAAGACACACGGAAAGGAAAGGAAGAAAGAAACAAAGGAGAAAGGAAGAGAAACATGCACAGACGAGAAAAACAAGGGGAAAATGAAGGAAGAGAACTTGGTAGAAGGAAAAGTTGGAAGGAAAGAAAGGAAACCAAAAAAAAAAAGAGGAAAGAAGGGAAAGGATGGAGGAAAAGAAGAAAGTGAAAGAAAAAAGAAAAAGGCACATAAAATAAAGAAGTAAGAACAGTAAAGGAGAAATAGAAAAAAAGACTTTTAGGAAGAAAGTAGAGGAGAAAGAAAAAGAAGGAAGAACAGAAGACAGGAAAGGAGAACAGAGAGGAGGTTTAACACCCAAAGTCAGTTTGCTTCGTGAACGAGAGCTACAAACTTCTTTTCCTCTTGTTTTCAGAGGTCCCTGGAATTGACATTGAGGCAAGAGAAATGCCATATTCCTGTCCCCAGTCCCCTTAAATGCTCCTTTAAAAAGTAGGCCGCCTGTTGGATACCTTTTGCCTTGAACCCGCAGCGGTTTTCTGTTAATCATCCCCCACCCCCCCCCTTCTTTTTTTTGCTTGCCCTTTCTCACCCTCAGCAGCTGCTACAGTCCAAGGCACTGCTTTCCTAGGTCCAGTGCAATCCACCTAAGACGAAACTTCTCCCTTCCCCTTTTCATAGCCCACAACCAAACCCCTTCCTAGGGAAGCTGCCTGACAACCGTCGCTGTGCCCGGGTGGATCGAACCTGCTCCCTGGGCCTGGAGTCCAGTTCCAGTCCTGCCTAACCGAATTCAGTGCTCTGATTCACGTAGCAGGTCAGCTAAGGCCCAGACTAGCGGACCTGGTTTCTCAGGGCCATCCAGCTGAACCTCGGAGGTCTGCACGATTTTCTTCCAAGCCCGCTTAGGAAGCAGCCCAGCCGAGGCAGAGATTTTTCTCAGCTCTATGGAAGAGACCATTTCCAAACGCCTCTCTTTTCCTGGGATATTTGGGGACAACTCCCTCTTCTTCACCCCGTCAAGATAACCAGCTCTCCAAGCTCATTCCTGTCGTCGGAAGCTACAGCCATCCCCCTCCTTCAGAACTGAGGCGGGGGCAGATGAAACTTCCCGGAGAAGACACAGCCGGGATTACTCATAAACCCTCCGAAGACGATGAGGATCCCAGTTTCCTTCAGTGATATTGTAGAGAAACTGAGTCTCTCCCTCTAATCTCTGCCCCTCCTGACCACTTTTCTTAAGAGTGAAGTCACCTTGCAGTCTCAACTATGAGGTATTAAGCGCTCTTGGGGACCTTTGCCCAGCGCAGCCCCGAAGTTTAAGCGAACACTCCAAGGCCTGGGAGGTGGCGTTTTGAAGCCCAGGAACTCACAAATTAGAAGTGAACCAGGCCTTCGGGATAGCTGGACAAGCGACTTCTCAGGGCTGTTGGCTCTGTGTACACACAGGCTGCAAGAACAGGCGAGCACCGCTCATCCATCCATTCGTCTGTCCATCCATCCATCCGTCACTCCATTCCCACTTCACCCTCCTTCTTGCCCTCATTTTTTTCTCTTTGGGGGAAAATGCCAAGCATCAGTCTGTCTCCCTTCCTGGGGGGAAGGATTGGTAGTTGTAGTGGGAAGATATTCATCCTCACTGGAGAGCTTTTCATCTTTTAAATAAAACTTTGGATTCTCCAGTCCCACTACCCCTGGGGTTGTTTCCTCGAAGTCATTCACTCCCTTGTCCCTACTTGGTGCTCCACCTGGGACAGAAGGACTCTGGGATTAAAGGAGAATTAGACAGAATCTGGGTCCCAGATGAGCAGGACTTTCCTGCAGAAGAGTTCGAAGGTGGATAAGGCCTTTTATCTGGGCCTGGGAAAAATGGGACCTAGTACCTGGTACTTCTTTTTGGCCGTCCCCGCTCTCTTCTTAGACTTTGCCTGTTCCCAAGGCTGCTATTTCAGGAGTCAGTTTTGGTTCTGTCCCCAGTTTAGGAATCTTTCCGGGGGGCGGGGTGTGCTGGTTGGACGGAAACAGAAGGTTACCAGTTCTAGAAAGGAGAAAGAGGAAAAAGAAATCAGTCCTCAAACTAGGATGACAAGTTGTCTCTTCCTATACAAACGAGTGCCTTCTAACAATATACTAATAGTCAGGGTGATTAACCCCACTCAGCACCAGTTCCTTTCTCTGCTCCTTCCCAGGTCACCCAACCCAGGTACTGGGGTAGGAAAAGACTCGGAGAAAAGTGGGGGGAGGAGTGGGGGATGCTTAGAAAAGTAAACAAACAGAAATGGGGCTCTCTGTCAGGGTCCTGTGATCTCAGACCCTAAGGGGAGAGAGAACCAGGCAGGAAGGACTGTCTTCTGCCGCAGAAATCCAGGCCCGTACTAGGGACATCTACAATCCCATTTAGTTCAGATCGAAAACTATAGCCAAGGGACTCAGGTGCGGATCACATCTAAGAAATTGGTGAACTTTTTGCTCTCCCTTCCTCCGTCAAAGTAACCACCCAAGAAACTGGGGGTCTATTTGTACCTTTCACTGGACGATGGTGCAAGCTCTCCTGCAAAATGTCTGTCAGGTTCCAACTTTTAAGATGAAATAACTAAGGTACGGAGCTTTATTATAGAAGGCCGAGTTTCTCATGGGGGTGGGGTGGGGGCTCGTCAGAGGCCTGGCTTCTGGGGGAAGGCAAGACTATGTACCTCAGTTTCTCAGATGAGAAGTATTTGATTAAAGTGTAACAGCAGTGTTTCTGGGGCCCTCAGTTTCCCCACGACACTCTCTTCTATTCTTCCGCAGCGGAGTAGCCCTCTCCCGGGCACATTTTGAGAAACAGCCTCCTTCCAACTTGCGAAAATCCAATTTCTTTCACTTCGTTTTGGCCCTCTATGATCGGCAGGGTCAGCCGGTGGAGATCGAAAGGACCGCCTTCGTGGACTTCGTTGAGAACGACAAAGTAAGATGGGGGGAGAGAGGCTGGGTCAGAGTTTTTTCCGCCCATCTCCAGCGGCCCCCCATCCCCACCCCCCACTCGCACCCACGGCACTTAATAACTCCCTTCTGTAAAGTAGCAGAGAGTCCTTCCATCTGTCACTGCGCCGCCCTGGACAGCTAGGCTCACTCGGGTTGATGAATGGAGGAATTGCTATCAGGACCCAGGAAAGAACGCCTTACTTCCCCCAGCCCCGTGGCTTCCTCCCCTCCCTTTCCTCTCCTCCTTTAGCCCCTGATCATGTACCTTTCAGATGTGGAGCTGCTGCTCGGCCTCATCGGGGACCTTTTCTGACTCCCCATAATTAGCCGCTCTGGTTAGAGTCCGGTTTAAAAAAAAAGAAAAAGAAAAAGAGGAGAAAGAAAAAGAATTCCCCCTCCCCACGCTGCATTATTATTATCTTTTTAAATGACTGGGCCCCTGCCCAAGTAGTCGGTCACCTTGCTTGCAGAGAATTCTGCAGGGAGTCCAGAGCAAGGAAAGGCAATCCCCCGATTATCCGTGGAGTCCACTCTCTGCCGGGCTGCTGACTTTTCCGAAGGCATTTGGGGTATAGGGTGAGAAATACCTCAGCACACCCCCTGGGCTCAGGCATAGAATTCAGAAGCAGGTGAAGACGCTCTGGACTCGTGTTTGCTTGAGCCCAGGGGAGGGGAAGAGGATAAGTAATGGAGCTTGGAGGGATCAAGGCAGAGGAAGGCGCGGCCTTTTTCCTGAGATCCATTCCACCCGGGTCTTACTTTTTCTTACTGTCCCTTGCCTTTGGAGGAAGACGCGGGAGGAGGCTGTCACAAGCATACAGGCACACATTCTCATTTAGTTTAATACAAAGAACAAAATATATTTCTGGGGAAGGATATTGTGGTCCCAAATGGTCCTGGCTTTGGAATCTCCACAAATAGAGGAGATTTTTGAGATGAGGAGAATTGGGCTTCCAAGGTGATGGTGGTGGGCCCGCATGGCAGAAATATTTGGAACTTTTCTGATGTGCTGGATAGGGAGTTATCAGTCCTGGAGGGGCAGGCGAGGGCGGCCCTTTAATCAAGGAAGGTTAATGTTCGAGCTTTCCGTTGGAGGGTGGGATACTGGGAAGGACATCGAGACACCAAGACAGATTTTTTTTTTTTAATCCCATCTCTTTCTAGGAACAAGGTAACGAGAAGACCAATAACGGCACCCACTACAAATTACAGCTCCTTTATAGCAATGGTGAGGCCTTCTTCGGTGTAGAAAGGGAAGGGATAAGTGGTGGTGGGAATGAAGGGCGTTTCGGTTTTCAAACGAAAGAGATTTGAACTCGCAGCTCTGTGTCTTGATGCGGACATACTCTCAGGTGACTTCCACTGCAGGAACTAGGGAAGCATTTGAAGTTGAGCAGACTAGGGAGGAAGCTGTGGCAAAGGGAGCCTCATTTAGTGGGGAAACTGAGTCCAGTCTGGGCCCTCAGGGGTGCGCATCTTTAGCCTGCGTCCACGCGCAAGGAGAAAACCCAGAAAACTAAGAGGCTCCACTGAGCTCAAGTTTTGTTTTGTTTTGTTTTTTTGGGGGGGAGAGGGTACCGGACAGGCTAGTAACTTTTAGTTCTCCCACCCACCAGAGTTTCTCACACCCTCTTTTTCTTAAGTGTGAGATCAAAGCTCTTACCTATTAATTTATTGGGGGAGATGGAGGGTATCTCTTCACTGAGTCTGAGTGCCGGGGAGAAGTTGACTGTCTTCAGTGGTGGGGCCAAGTGAATGACTTTTTTGCCTTCTGCACTCACCTTCCTAGGGGTCAGGACCGAGCAGGACCTCTTCGTTCGGCTCATCGACTCCGTCACGAAGCAGGTGAGCTGAGCCGGTCGGCTTCCGGCCTCTTTTCCTCCCCCTTAATTTCTTTCTGTCTGCCATACTCCTTCTCTATCTTCTTACTGCTGGGACTTTCTGTCATTTTCCTCCCACCGCTCATCTTTTCTCTCTCATTGCCCCTCTAGGCTTCTCTCAAACTCGCTAGCGGCAAAGTCTAAGCCTTGGGTTTCTCGTAGGCTGAGAGGTGCCAGTGAGGAAAAGAAAAGAAAGTAGGAAGGACCCCACTTTCTAATTGCCCCGGATGACAATCTCGAATTGATTTGAAACAATTTGGGGGAAGGGGATTCAGGCAAAAATCATTTTCCTTCCTAGAGATATATTAATACTTGACAGAACGGTGGCTTTCCTTTTTTTTCTTCTTTTTTTTACCTCGCCCCGCCAAGTTTTCCTAACGACTACCTCAGTTGTCCATTTCACTCCTCTTCCCATTTGCTAGAGAAGATCTGGGAAGCCACCATTAAAAAATGCAGGACGAGAAAGATTTATTTTGTGTTTGTTTTTAAATCGTCTTTCCTCTTCTCTTTCTCCTTTATTCTCTTCTGGCAGCCCATAGCTTATGAGGGACAGAACAAGAACCCGGAGATGTGCCGAGTTCTACTCACGCACGAAGTCATGTGCAGGTAAGCCGAAGTTTCTGGGAGATCGCTGAACTATCCTCTCTGGAGAGAGGGAAAGACAGGGAGAGACACTTGGAGACTCTTCTCTCATCTCACGCCCCTCAGCGAAAGACAAATTGACTGAAAGATCAGAAACAGACCCCTTCTCCCATCTCCGACTCCTGACTCTCCCTTTCCGTCCCCATTAGTACATTTCTAGGACGGCTGTTAAAAGGCTTGGCAGTGGCAATTAGAAGGTGAGCAGACTTGTTCCTGCCGACTTTCCGGAGAGAGTATCCTTCATCCCAGAGTAGGCAAAGTAACTGTAATGACTGTCAAGAGGGTCAAAGAGGGGGGGTCAAAATTCCACAAATTTCCTAGGACCTCACCTGGAATCTTGGAAAGCGAAGGAGAAACAACCAGTTCCCCAAATATATGACTTGAACCGGGCGGAGTGGGGCTGGACAGTTTCCATGTTCTAGACGAGAAAACCTTGGCGGGTAGGCAAGGGGAGAAAAAGACGATTTGATGGGTGTGACCAGTTTCAGAGACTCTTCCAGGATAGGCATAGGGGAGACCCTAAAAAGAGAGCTAATCCTAGCATCCCGGACTAGCATAGAGACTGCTGACCTGTTTTCTCGTTTGCTGCAGAGGCCACCCCGCGTATGGGGATGCGTTTCCCGGGTTCTGACACTTGTCGAGTACTGACTGGGTCTAGCCTTAGTGAAATGGACTGGGGTCCTTTTAATGCATCTGTGCACGCAGCAGAGGTGTTAAGTCTCGCCTTGGGTTGGGGAAGAGAGATTGTGTGGGGTGTACTTAGCCCAGGTAGATAAAACAGGCTGGGGGGAGGCACCCGTACGTTTTCTAAGTTCATTTCCGCGCGAGGAAATGTGTCACCTATGATTTCACGTCGAAGGGAAATTGCTCAGGTCCTCCCGCCGCTGACCAGAGCCTCCGACTTACAGCTGAGCAAGCTCAGATCAGCTCCTTTTCTAATGAAAGGTCTTGCGGGCCTGGGTACTACTTCGGTGAGGAAGATTAGGGAAATCTTTATTTGCAGTCAGGAAAAGTTAACCATTCACTTCTAATAGACTTCTCTAAGTGCAGGCTCCTCTGCTCTACCTCCCGCTCCCCTTAGTTTTAAGAGTTTAATGGGATCAAATCCCTTCATTTCCAGTATTTTGGGGAGTTAAGGAAGGGGGGGGCAGTGTTAGTTATTTCCTTGTCTGGAAGGCGGGGTTAGAAGTTCTTACAATGAAGGAAAAAGGTATATTGAAGAGAATCCCCCCTTATTTTGGGAGGAATGGGAGTGGGGTCAGACTCTGCATTCTGTCTTAGACGTCTTTTCCCGGTTACTGTTCTCTCTTTGGCTTCTAACGACTTTACCGCTTGAAGAGGAAGCCTCATTTTCCTTCTCCAGCTTGGGAGAAAGAAGCCAGCCTCTCCTCATCTCACCCCCCACTGCCGAGGCTTGGGGATTTTTTTCTTTTACTTCTTCAGTAAGGAAAGGTTCTTAGATTAATTTCTGACCGCTTTGCTGGCAGTTCTGGCTGCCTCTATCCTTTCCCTCAGCGTGGCCCGGGAGAAACCCTAACAATCAGACGTGTTTGCTTTTGGGTATGCCCAAATATTATCAAAACAAACTCGCCCAACCTAAAGTTCAGTTTATCCACTCGGCCTCCGCGGAGGACCGGAGGCAGGTCTCATTTCCAGTGCTGACCTGGGGCTGGCTGATAGCCGGAGGCAGTCAAGCGGGCCCCCATCTCCCTTCTAGAGCATTTATTTCTCTGAGCCGGGGTTGGCCGCCGCTGCCGCGGGCCCGGCCTCTGCCGGAGTGATTAACCCGAGAGGAAAATACAATCCCGAGATGTACTTTCTGTGTGATACCTCGATTAAAGAGACAGAACACAGGGGCTCCGGGTGGCTAATCAAAGGACAAGGGTTGGGCTCCCTTTACCCCCTCCCCTCTCGCTGCCCCTTAAATGTCTTTGTTTGGAGACACCCTCCCAGAGAAGGAATTGCCCATTGTCTGGCGAATTACACCTAGCAGTTTCAATGAGCAGACCCACCCCACCCAGCTGCAAGGTCCGCCTGACAGAGGGATTGGTATTTTTTTTAAAGCCCAATCCAAGCCTCCTTATTTTATGCTGTTTAAATAAGAGGCGGCAGGCATCAATTTTTAAAAGCCTCTAGTTTAGTCTGCATTAGCAACAGAATATAAAAATTTAATGCGCTGGAACTTCTCGGCAGTTTGGAGAACAGTGGAGGAGCTCGGCTATTGTTCCCCCCCCGCTCCCCCCGCCCCTTCTTCTCGGGTAAAGCAGAGATTCTCTCTCTCTCTCTCTCTCTCTCTCTCTCTCTCTCTCTCTCTCTCTCTCTCTCTCTCTCTCTCTCTCTCTCCCTCTCTCTCCCCCCCTCTTTCTCTCTCTCTCCCTTTTTCTCTCCCTCCCCCCTCTAGGTTTCCAGTCTCAGTTCTCACACCTATTATTAGCTCTCTTTAACTTGACCAAAGTCAAGTGCCCTCATCGCTCCCAGCAAGAATTTATCAACTACCTACCAAGTACTAGACTGAGGGGACGTACTGAATAGAACAGTTAGCCCTGGTTTCCAATCCCTATCACGAGCACACTAGCTGTGTGACACTGGTCAAGTCCCTTACCCTCTCAGCATCCCGAGGCAGCTTTGTAAGACTGGGTTAGGGACAGCAGCTGATTACCCTTCTGGAGGGGCTTTCAGTGCTGGCGAGTCCTCTCCCCGCAAGAAATTAGTAGTTTGGCACCTCTCTCACTTGCAAAAGAACCCTCCTCTCCCCCCCCCCCCCCAATTACAAAACACAATTCTAGGAACTAGGGATACAAAGGAAAAAAGTTCTAAAACAGTTCGTTCAGTCAATAATTTTACATTCTAGTGGGGGTAGGGATGGTTGGTTAGATGGCATACATTATGTAAAAGGCTAAATAAAGGTAAAGTATATACATCGATGAAATGAGGCTAACATTCCCCTAGGTCTCAGGGTTGTGGTGAAGAATCACAGGCCTCCATGTGGGAAAACTCTTTGTGCCACTAAAGGTGGTATAAATGTAACTCATTCTACTGTTATTAGGCTGTATCCCAAGCAGGGCTCTTTCTTGGCTTCCCTTCCCATTAGAGCAATTGACTCCTGGGGGGATAAAAGTTATCCCTGCCTCGAGCTTTTCCCATACAGATACCCTTGGTCTCTACTACATGGGAGGGACGATTCAAAGGCTCAGCTCCCTAGTAGTTAGAAAAGCTAATTAGTTTCATTTGCATTGAGTCCTTGACATAACTGGACACACTCTCCCATCTCTCCATGTTTCTTGGTGACTGGATTCTAACTAACCTCCAGTAGAAAAAGGGCATATATGTATGCACCAATCTTTAAGAGGGAGAGCAGCAAAGTTTGAAAAAAATTCCCCAGGAATCACTTTATCCCCACTCTTTTCAACTGTCTCCCCCTCCTCATTTTGCCAATTATTAGCCAGGAGAACTCTCCTCTGTTCTGTTGCTGCCAGCCGCCCCTGTGCCCTCAATGCTCAGAGGGTTAAAAGATATTATAATTTGAACAGAAGTAGTCTTGAGGCCTACAGCTGGCTAATAACAGAGTTGTATTGAGGGCTGGAAAGCCCCACAGCTGTGACTTTTCGCCACAAGGCTCAGGCTAGACAGGAGCCTAATCAGATGGGCCAGCCGGCCAGTGGGGCCAGTGTCTTTATCGGCCAGATGGTGTGAATTTAGACACTTTTGTTATGCAATCACAGGGAGGAGTTGAAGAGGAGAGAACAAAACAAAGGCCGCCATGCTGGGCGCTTATTTGAGTTTGAAATTAGAGACAGATTTTGGAAAGTTGAGGGCTGAATTTGAAAAGCAGGTTTCTTTCTTTCTTTCTTTTTTTTTTTTCTGAGGGGCACTGGTTAGTCTTGTCCAGAAGCTTGTCTGATTGGACACCCTGTTTGTAGGGCTGTTTCCTCTCCCACAGTAGTAGTAGTAGTAGTAGTAGTAGTAGTAGTAGTAGTAGTAGTAGTAGTAGTAGTAGTAGTAATCAGAAGAAGAGAGTGTCTTGCAAATCTTAAAGAACTATAGAAATGTGGTCATATCAATGAGATCACAAATTGGAGTTTAACAATAATGATGGGGATAAGCTCAAGCAGTTGCTAATTCCCTGTCCTTTGCATTTATTTTATATATTTTCCATATACATATATATCATATATATATATCATAAAGACATAGTGAAGAGATAATGACATAAGACATTAAGACATATTATTTCCCTTGATTGACTATAAGCACCTTGAGGACAGGGGCTGTTTCATTTTTGTTTTTCTATGTTGAGCTTCTACCACAGTACGTGACTTACAATAAAATCAATGCTTTTTGAATGATTCATGACTCAACTTTTGGCTCTGTCACCTCCTACCTATGTAACCTTGGGCAATCCATAAATTGAAGAATCAAATAACTGAACTTCTCGGGGTCTATGATTGCTCATCTCTAAGAAAGGAGTGTTTAGGCTTTGTTATTTAGTCATGTCTGACTCGTCGTGACCCCTTTTGGGGTTTCCTTGGCAAACGTACTGGTGTGGTTTGTCATTTCCTTCTCCAACTCATTTGACAGATGAGAAAACTGAGGCAAACAGAGTTAAGTGATTTTCCCAGGGTTGCACAGCTAGTAAGAGACTGAGACCATATTTGAATCTGGAGTCTGACTCCAGGTCTGGCACATGCCACCTGACTGCCCTTGGGTTTAGACCAGATGGGAAAATTTTTCAGTTTTGGAGGGAGTCATGAGGTAGCTAGGTGACTAAGTAGATAATGTCAGGGTTGTTGTGAAGACTAAATGAGATAATGTTTGCAAAGTTCTTAGCATAGTCCCTATCATTGAGTAGATGCCACCTAAGTGCTTATTCCATTGCATTCATAGCCTTCTTGGCAGCCTGGGAAGCCTACTGACACCTTTTCAGAATAGTGTTTTGAGATACATAAAATAAAGTACCTAGGATTCCAAAGGTTCGTAAAATTAAAATGTAATTTTCCCTCCATCCACATTCACTGGTCTCCTGAAATCTATGCACAAACCCCAGGTTAAGACCTCACAGACTAGATGAGATTCCTTTCAACTCTGTTTATGATCCTCTGTGTTCAGAGAAGGGAAATCCCCTGCCCACAGGAATGCAGCTAGGAAGTGGTATAGTAGGGATGGGCATCCAGGTCTCCTGGTACCCAAGTTTAGAGCTCTTTGTGCCAGCTTCAGCAGAATGAGAGTCCCCTGGTATCTCCCCAACTGGATTACAACTTCTCCCCCTCTCTTCCATACATCCATCAAATACTTGTCTTAGACAGGGAAGGATGAAAGAAGTCCTGGCAGTGAAAGTTCTAAAGAGACTAAGGTGAATAGAGAACTATGGGAATGCGTAAAACCACCAGGCCAAATGGGGAAACCACTTTCATTTTATTTCTGGGGAAAGTGCTGACCCTCTGGTTTCTTTTTGCTAGGCATAAACACTGTCTTAACCAGGCCAAGGACTGGTTTCCCAGTCTTTCCTGGTATTTCATAGTTTTGAGCTAGCTCTGTCAGAAAATCAGTCCCAAGGAACTGATCCCACCTGATCTCGAATTCTCTTCAGTTTCAACCTTCTTGTCCAGTGAAGGGGAGAATCATGGGAATTATGTGGGTGTGGAAAGAATACTCCCTCTGTCAACAGAGGGCCTGGATTCAAATTCTTTCTGTCATTTATTGCTGTATGACCTCAGGAAAGTAGTTTAACTTCCCTGATCTCCTTTTTCTCCCCTGGGTTGGATGGGCTCTGTTTTCTCTTTCAGTTCTAGGTCTATGATTGTATGACCTCTAAGATGTCAGATGGGCAGCTAGAGCCCAGGGCCTGGAGTCAGGAAGACCTGAATTCAGATCTAGCCTCAGATACTTATAAGCTTTGTAACCTTGGGCAAGTCACTTCACATCTGATGGTTTCCTCAACTTTAAATCAGGAATGAGAGTAGTATCTATCCTCCCTGGGATATTGTGAGGCTCAGATGAAATATTTGTCAAGTGCATCGAACATAGTAGGCACTTAAAAATGCTCCTTTTTCCAGTACTAAATCTATGATCTATAGCTTCTGCTTTAAGGTCCACAATTAATCAACATGAATTTATTTGCAATATTTGCAAATTAATATTTGCAATATTAATTCTTGCAAATTCCAATATTATGCTGCAGGGACAGGAGATTAAAAAAAAACCCCAATAACAAAGAAATGATTCCTGCCCTATAGGAACTTACATTTTATGGGGGAGGGGTGTATGTACATATTGGAGGGTATATAAAATACATGTAAGGAAGTTTGAGAGGTAGAGACACTAACAATTGGTGGGGAGTAGGGTGGAGGGGAAGAATTGTTCATCAGGTCTGATTCTTTGTGACCCTATTTTGGATTTTCTTGGCAAAGACACTAAAATGGTTTGCCATTTCTTTCTCCAGTTCATTTTTACAGATGAGGAAACTGAGGCAAACAAGGCTAAGTCACTTGCCCAAGGTCACATAGCTAATAAGAGGCTAGATTTGAACTGAGGTCTTCTTAACGCTGCCCACTGGGGCTCCTAGAAGCTGGGACAGAATTAGGAAAGGCTTAATGTTGGAAGAATCCAAGAACACTAAGAGGCAGAGATGAACAGGCCTGGATTTTATTTTCAAAACAAATCAGGACTAAGTCCAGCTGGTAGAGGAGGCATTTTGTTACCTTTTGAAAAATTAATAATAACAATTCATACTCAGACAGTACTTTAAGGTTTGTAAATTCCTTCTCTGCCAACAACCCTATGAAATGACGATGGGGAAGGGAGAGCAAAGATGATGATTCCCATTTCACAGAATAGGAAACAGAGGTTCAGAGAAATAATCTTATTCTTTCATGAGGATATTGGAGTATTCCTGGGGATTTCTTTCATGATTGTCCTTTAATTCACTATCAGTTCAACAAACATTCATTGTTTACCTACTATGTGCCAGGCAAAACCAAACTAAAATGTTATTTAAAATTCAGTTTGTTATATTGAAAATCTGATGGGGTCTTAGTACAAAGACTTTGCCCTGCTATATCTGAATTTTATTCACTTCCCCCAAGTTAACCCCTCACGATTATATTGCTCTGGCACCAGACTTACATTTTTTTCTGTTTTCCTTCTCCTCCTGAGGAAATCCCCATGGAAAGGCAACTGAATTCAGCTGAGGAATTTTGCACATTCACTCGTTCTCCTTAGGACTGTTCCTGATAAAGCTAAGCAGATGGGCCCATTTGGACATTGCTCTGTGTGTGTGTTTTCTTTCTGAAATCCCATGCAGCTAACTCAGCAGTCATGCCCACTCTGGGGTCAGTTGACATGTTGATGATGTCAGCTGAGATAATCCAGGTTGATAGTCCTGAATTCCTAGGGCATGGAAGCCTCAGAGTTGCATGGTTTGAGTTCTGAGTCTTGTCTAGCAATGCTGAGACATTATGTGAATGTAAATAATATTACAGTATGGGAGAAATAAGAAAATGAGAGAGAGAGAGAGAGAGAGAGAGAGAGAGAGAGAGAGAGAGAGAGAGAGAGAGAGAGAGAGAGAGAGAGAGAGAGCGCAGAGACAGAGACAGAGAGAGAGAGACAGAGACAGAGAGATAGGAAGGACAGAGAGAGAGACAGGGACAGAGAGAGACAGATAGACACAGACACAGACAGGAACAGATAATAGAGAGAGGCCTCAACAGCTGACCAGAATTTTTATTAGTGCTAATCTTGGGTTGGATTGAAAATTTAAAAATAAAACCTAGTGCAATTTCAAAGGCAATAGGCAATATATCTTAAAAAAAAAAAAAAAAACCCAGTGGATAATTTGGCATTTCCGAAGATTTTTTCTCTTCTATTTTCATCTGGTTTGGTGAAAGTTCTCAAGAGTCCATTTAGCGAAAGTTCACAGCATCTGTCAGTTTGTACAGCCCAGGAGGGCAAGGCCTTGCCTTATTTCTCATGATGTTTCCTCTAAGTTCTTGTATGGGGCCCTGCATATGCAGAGGAGACAATACATGTTTGTAATTGAGTTGACTTGTCTTTCTCTGGTATATTTCACCATCAGGACTCTTTACAATTATACTTCCTTATTCATTAAATCTACCTATCCTGGAGTAGATCTGTTTTTGATTCACATCTACAAGGTAGTCAGTGGAGGACTGGGGAGTTGGGAGGAGTGCTGGTGGAGTGTAAACAAATGATAGAGAATTGCACTGGAGATTAGACTGTGGGAGTGCTACCACCATATGTACCATGGAAGGAGTTGGGTGACTCAGGATCAAGGCACTTCTCTTTCTGCCTCATTATCCTGCTCTGTAAAATAAAGGCAATCATGCTTAGAATTACCAATCTTAGATGCATAGTTGGAAGGGACTAAGGTGCCATCTGATTCAGACCTTTTATTTTACAAATAAGGAAGCTATGGCCTTGAGCAGTTCAGTCACTTGCCCAGGGTTAGGAAGGACTTCACCCAAAGCCTTCTGGTTCCTCTTCCCATATGACCTCCCATAATCACTGGCTAATCGATGGTGCTAATTTTTTTCCTCATCCAGTATGGACAGCAGTTTTTTTTCCTTCTATTTCAGTTATTTCAAAATTACATCCCTGGCCAAATCTGAACAGTTCCCCAATATGGTAAAAACACCAGGGCTGGAGTGAGTGTGGGCTGTACACTGTGTGGTTGAAAATAGCCAGGACAGATTCAGAAGTCTGGGGTTTCTTTAAGCAGGGGACAGACAGCATGGCAGGGTATCTCTCTTCACACAGAGCCTGGCACATAGAAGCTTCTCATAAACACTTGTAGAATGGGGTCTCCAATTTATCTCCCACATCTAGTTTCCTTTGATTATTTAGCTGAAGTTTCCAGGTGTTACTTGAAGGGTTATATTTTGCTCTCCTGAGGTTCAGTCCAATGCAATCTGATCCAATTTATTAATTCAACAAATATTTACTGCATTTCTACTATGTACAAAGTACCATAATAAGCATTAGGGATACCAAAAGTGGTGATTTGAGGGAATGCAAAAACATTAAGTACTTCCTGTGTTCCAAGGACTCCAAGCTAAGAGGTATGACTTGTAGATGTCTAAGTGGATGTATGATACTTTGAGGATGATGGAGAGGGTGGCACTGGAGTTGGGCTTTGAAAGAAGTTAAGGATTCTAAGAAGAAGTGTGCTGAGCTTCCAGGGTGGAAATCACTGCTTGTAAAGGTTCCTAGGTGGGAAATGGAACACCACGTTCAAGGTGAAGCAAGCAAGCTGGTTTGGCTGGCATATAGTGTTCAAGGAGGGGAAGAATTAGAATGAATTTCATCCAATCCCCAGGTCCCCAAGTCTTTTGTCACTCGTACTTGAACAAACCAAATGTCTGCCCTGGGTGAAGGGAACTCTGAAGTCTTCCTGTGATTGTGAATAAGGCTTTATAAGCAGATATTCAGCTCTATATTTTGTTCTTTGTGAACCAACCATGACAAAGTTTGACTCTGGACCAACGATGTCTTGGACAGAGTGGATGTTTAATAGAAATGTTTGCTAAATTAAGGAGGAAATGAACTTCCCCTGATGTCCGGAAAATTTCCATCCATTCCCTGGCACAGTCTAGGTGGCCTTTGCTCACTTCTGGAAAGCTGGTGTCGTTTGTTGTGTTAGCCTACCTAAAGTAACTCCAATTAGAAAAGTGCCTTCTGTCACTCAGGAAATGTACGGAAACATTCTAAAGCTCAAACTGATTTGGATTATCCATACCATTGGCACCCTCTGTTAGCATCCTTCCTTCCTTCCCTCCTTCCTTCCTTCCCTCCTTCCTTCTTTCCTTCCTTCCTTCCTTCCTTCCTTCCTTCCTTCCTTCCTTCCTTCCTTCCTTCCTTCCCTCTCTCCCTCCCTTTCCTCCCTCCACCCTTCCTTTCTCTCTCCTTCCCTCTCCCCTCCCTTCCTTCCCTCCCTTTCCTTCCATCTTTCCTTCCTCCCTTCCTCCTTTCCTTCTTTCTTCCCTTTCTTCCTCCCTCCCTCCCTCCTTCCCTTCCTCCCTCCTTTCCATCATCTACTATGTACCCAGTTTTTTATGAGGCTCTGAGGGGGTAAATAAATAATTATAACAACATCCTCACCCCCTAGGAATTCACATTTTCCTTATAAAGTCCCAGATTAAAAGAATGTCAGAGCTAGAAGGAACTTTAGAGGCTCCAGTCCAGCACCCTCTTTTTGTAGAAGAGACAAATTGAGAAAAGGGAAATGAGTGACTTGCCCACTGTCACTTAATAGATTCATACCAGAATGAGGACTAGACCCTGGGGCTCCTGTCTTGTCGACCATCTCTCTTGGCACAACCCCAGAGGCTCAGAGACTGTTTGTGACTTAATTAGGATTGAGGTGGATTGGAGAGTGGCTGGGGGATTGCTCTGGTCAGGGGCTCTTGGATGGTGTGCATTTGAACCTATTTTTGTTTCCTTCCCCTTCATCACCTGCAGTCGGTGTTGTGAGAAGAAGAGCTGCGGCAATCGCAATGAGACACCTTCAGACCCGGTCATCATTGACAGGTAGGAAGAATATTTCTCCAATGGGCTTTTCCCCCCTTTTTCCGTGAGGTTCAGGGGCGGTTCTCTGTCTCCTAGCTCGGCGTTGGGTAGGTACCGAGAGGCCTGCAGGGCCCTGGAAAAGTGGAAGGTGGCTGTCATCATTCCAGGTAGACGGTCCTTGGAAGAACTAGTTCTTGTAAATAAATGTCTTCTTGGCTTCCCTTCCCTGCACACTCATTTCAAAGCCAGTGATAGGTATAGAATCAATGGCTGACATCTCTCCCAACTTACAGGGACCGGATCCAGCCGCATCCTACAAGGGATATCATTTCAGGGGTTAGCCGTTGCCTTTGTTAGTGAGTTTAGAGGGTTGTGGTTGGGCTCAGAGAGGATCCAGGCCAAACTGATTTTGAGGTTTGGGGGGAGAGGAACAGACTCCATTCCTCATTGAATCTGGTCTTCTGTTTTCTCTTGGGACGCTAAGCAGAGGGCTGCTTTCTGTGCTGTGTTCTAATGGGGAAAGATTCTTTTGGGCCAAGGCTTAGAGGATGACTTGCCATCTTTTGTATTTTGTTTTTTTGTAACATGGGAAATAGAGTTAAGCAAATCAGCAAAGACAAACAAAATCATCCTTCTGAGACTGTAAAATCCTGAGGAAAGCCCATTTCCTGTTCCCCATCTACCCATCCTTTCTTATTCTTTAGATCAGAAATTCTCAGCCTTTGCAAGAAATAAGACCCCTTTAAAAAACTCCCCCACATTTCACATGAGAGTTGAGTTACTGTTAGCATATTGACTGAGTTGCTAAAAAGCAAATAGGAATTCAGTAACACTTTGGAATGAATTTGTATTTTAATCACTACATGAAAGGCAGCTTGGTACAATAGAAAGGGAGCTAGACTGGGAAACAGGAAGACCTGGGTTCTAGTTCTACCTCTGAGATATACAGGCTTTGTGCCCTTGGGCAATTCACTTAGCTTCTCATTGCACAAAAAAAAAAACTTTCCAAGATTAAAAATTGCAGGACAAACCAGTTGCCTAAACCAGTGAAATCTCAGATCCAGTCCCCATCCCTTTTAATCACAGCAACTGTATGTATGTGCTTTTGAAAAACTGTCACACATAACGTTCTAGTGCTAACACTGGAAATTATAGGAGAGCTACTGATTTGCCTCTGTGGAGGGAGTTTCCCGAACAAGGATTTCCCCATATCAGTGCAATCACAGGTCTAGAACCTTACCACAGTAATGAATGAATCACATTCAGTCTGGAGAAGGTTGGTTGCCTTCTTTATCACCTGGCCTCATTTTCATGAAATGGACCCCCTGAAATAAATCCAGGCTTTGTCAGGTCCATGGTTGAGTTTCACTATCAGCTGTTAACCTCAGCCCTTGATTACTTTTTTCTTTGGAGAGGTTTTCCTTGAAGAGAAGGCTTTGGGAGACATGATTGCTGTTCAGAAGCATTTGGAAGCCTGTCAATCATACAGAGGAGGAATCAGGCAGTTTGGCTCCAGAGGGCACAGCTAGGAAAATAAGGTGGGAGCTGTAAAGAGACACATTTAGGCTCAATATTGGGAGAAACTTTGGACCAAGTTGAGCTGTGCAAGAGTGGAAAGGCTTCTAAGAGAGCATCTTCTGCCCTTGTGGGCTGTGAGTCAAGGACAAATCATGGGATGGGTGTGTTAGAGTTGGGATACCTTTTCCATATGGGTTGGACACTCGATGGCTGCTGATATCTGTTCCAATTCTCTAAGATTCAGCCATTGGGATTCCAGTCTGGTCCAACAGTGGAACCTTGAGATCACAGTTAGTGTGAGTTCTTTTAAGATTAAATGGAGAACACCAGTACTCTGCTGAGTTCTGGGCCTAAAATTGTAACACTGGCTCTCTTCTCAGTTTCATTTTTGTGGACACTACAGCATAGGAAGAGGAAGCTGGAGACAAGTTTCCTGAGCCAGCTTCAGTTCCTGCCTTCCTTCAGTGCCCTTAGGCAGGTCACTTGGGGGTACTCTTCCTCAATTACCCTCCCTGAATCCTGGTGAAAGAGGCATGCTTGTCAGCTCCAGACATTGTCTAGACCAGGGGTGCAGAACCTTTGGCCTGATGGTCAAGTGTGGCCCTCTAGGTCCTCAAGTTTGGCCCTCTGACTGAATCCAAACTTCACAGAACAAATCCCCTTTATTATTCAATCAAAAGGCCATACATACCCATGGACCTAGAAGGCCATATATAGCCTTGAGGCTACAGATTCTGCTCCCTCCTCCCCTCCATGGTCTGTCCCCAGGTGGAAGGTAAAGAGCTCCCATGCTCAGTTGAGATCTTATTAACATTGAAAGACCACCAGACAGGCAAATTGGAAAGGGGACTACTGCATGGGCTGAGAAATCCAAGGTCCCTTCAACTCTGTGTCTCTGTGATTTGAAGATCTCAGGAATTTCCTGGTTCATCACAGTCCCAGAAACTCTTGGGAAAAGAGGGTAGAAGAATACAGGATGCTTTCCAAGATGTATGGTTATTTACAGTTGGAACATTAGGAGATTTTGTCTTTGAAGGACCTCAGAGGCTATGTTGTCATTTTACAGATGAGCCCAAGGCCACATTGATATTAAAATCCATGCCCCTTGATTCTAAATCAAAGTCTTTTCCCTCTTCCACTTCACGCAATCCCAATTTTTCTTAGATCATATAAACAAAATCACAGATTTGTAGAGATGGAAAGATCTTAAAGGCCATTTCATTCAAATCTCTCATTTTATTAATTTTTTTTCAAACACAGATTCACCTTCTCTCCTTCCCATTTCCTCTACCCCACTAATGAGAAAGTAAGAAAAACAAACCCCTATTACATATACATAGAGTCAAACAGGACAAATTCTTGTACTGACCACGTCCAAAAAAAATTATGTTTCAGTCTTTCTTTTAAGTCCATTCCATCTCTATCAGAAAGTGGAGGGATTATTTTTTCCCCTCATTTTATTTAAATTTTTTTAATAGATTCAATAGATTCTTTTTGCTGTTACAGTGGAATCATTTTCCAACACATCTGTCTCCCTCCTCCCTCCATCAAACAATTCTTGTAACAAAGAAAAACTTACATGAAGCCAGTGACCAATACAGAGATCAAATCTGACAGTTTAGACAACATTCCTGACTGGGTTTCAGAGTGCTGTGTTTCTCTGCCTAGGGAAGAGAGATGTGTTTCATCATCCATTCTTCAGTGAGATTGGTGCTTACAATGAATCAGGATTGTTTTCATGTACATCATCATGCCATTATGTTGATTATTCTCCACGTTCTGACGACTTCACTCAGCATGGCTTTATCAAACCTGCCCATTTTAAGGTTCTATGAATTCCTTATATTCACTTTTTCTTCCTAAAAATACCTTTTATCACTTTTGTTTTTATTTCACCCACATTTCTCACTATACTCTCCTCTCCACCTTCCCCTTGTGGAGAGCTGTTCCTTATTGGATGGAGACTGAGGTAGGAATGGACCTGTGATTCCACTGGCATATACAGATGAGGAAGATTCCTCTACCAATGCATAGCAACATATTATCTGAAATTTATAGTCTTTAGAAAGTAACCCAGATTTCTTAGAAATGAAACGATATGGCTAGGCATGTGTCAGATGTAGAGCTTGAACCTACGTTTTTCTGGCTTTTAGGTTGGTTTTCTATTCCCTATAGAAAGGCCATGTTATCTCTCATCACTCGTAATAAGGAAGGTAGAGAGAAAATAAACAGTTCGGAAAAAACTAATCAACAGATCCCAAAAGTCAGTCCCCCAGCTCTGCAAAAAGTTAAGGAGTTACCTTCTGGTAACTCTTCCTTGGGGGTAAACTTGGTTATTGTAATTTCCTGGAACTTCCATTGCTTTGTTGTGATTGGTATTTCCACTTATACTATTATGGTAGTTGTATATATCGTTTTCTCAGTTCTATTTACTTTACTTTGCATCAGTTCATGGAAATCTTCCCATGCTTCTGTGCATTCATCATGTACATTATTTCTTAGGGAGTGAACCTGTTCCATTACATTCATGTAGCATAATTTGTTTTTTAAATTCAACTTTCTTTTGTATTCAGTTCCAAAATTTCTCCTGCCTTCTTACCCTCCCCCATTGGGAAGGCAGGAAGAATAAAACCTATTACATATATGTTTAGACATGCAACACAAATCTCTTCACTAGCCATATTCCAAGGGAAAAAAAAGAAAATAGAAGAAAATGTGCTTCAATCTGTTTTCTGAGTTCATCAGTTCTCTATCTGGAGGTAGACAGTATGGTTCATTGTGTGTCCTCTGAAGTTATTGTTGGTTATTGTGTTTATTGGAATAGCTCTCTCTCTCTCTGTCTCTCTCTCTCTGTCTCTGTCTGTCTCTCTGGCTCTCTCTCTCTCTCTCTCTCTCTCTCTTACAATATTGCGGTTAGTGTATAAATTGTTCTTCTGATTCTTCTCACTTCACTTTAGGTATCATAATTTCAATTAAATTGAATTTCAATTTAAGCAGCATAAATATCACCATCCCCTAATTTAAATGTACCCACTTTGTTTCCAGTGTTGTTTTTTTTTTATTGCCCCCAAATGTTGCTTCAAATGTTTTTGTGTCCGTGGAACTCTCCTTTCTTATTTTGACTTTTTTGAGGACTATGTGTGATAGGATGGTCCTTGGGCTAAATGGTATGGATAGATCATTGAATTTTCTCAAAGAGTTTTAAATTATTCCATGAACTGGTTGGATGAATTTATAGCTCCACCAACAGGGTGTTCAGGTGCCTGCTTTCCCACAGTCCCTCCACCATTGACTGGTTCTATCTTTATCTCTGATAGAGATAGATGCCCATCTACATCTATATAGATATTATGGATTTATTTTATATCCATATAGATATTATATCTATAGTTGATAGAGTCCCCTCCTTTTAAGGAGGAATAAACTGAATCTAGAAGAGACTTAACAACTTAGTCAAGGTCAGAGAATTTGTTAGCGGATGAACTGGTATTGGACCCCAGACCTCTTCACCTCTAAACTGGTGCTTTTCTCTCCTCACTTTTCTGTCTTTCTAAGAGTTTTCCTTACCTCAGACAGAACACAAATATTAGTGAGACCTAGAATGAGATGTCTGCCTACTTTCTCCCTTTTTCTGAGGATGAAGGACAGAAGGCAGTTTCCTAAAAACTGGATTGCATTCACTGGTATAATGAGGATACTGAATTTCAAGACAGGGATAGAGACGCAGATACCACATCCAGACTAGTGGATGTTGGGCAGGTCATTTAACATCTTTGTGCCTTACTTTCACCCTCAGTAAAATAGAAGGAGGTTGGGCTAGGTGACCTATAAGGTCTTTTTTATCTCTGTATGTCACATATAGGGGCAGCCTAGGTGTAGCTCTATAGCACTGGTCATTGCTGCTCTACAAGAACTGGAAATCTTAGTCTCCCTTAGAGCTATTTATCTGGTCCCTTTCACCAGCTCGTCTTTCCAAAAGACACTCCAACTTCATACCAGTTTCTTTACTAATAAACACTCTGTAAACCAGCTTCAAAAACTGTTTTCCAACCCATAAATGGTAACCAATACCATACATCCCAGATATGTGCATGGTATTTTGCTTCAGTTTTTGCTTTTAAATAAAACCTGTAATATATACTTTACACATATCACTGGGTCTATGTTTTTTTCTCACACCAATGCACATATAAGAGGCAGGAAATTATTGAACTTTACATTTCTGAGAGGGGTAGTGGATAGCCCCATTGGGTACTTGCATGGTTGGATTGGAGAGCCTGAGATCCTTACAAGAAGGTGGAAGCTGTTTCTTGGTAACCTATCATGGCGTTTTATGGGACTGTGGCATTTATTTTTACTATCTCGTAGGCAGTTAAACAGCCCTGTGATGGCTCTGCGTCACTTAAAATACGTGTCACTTCCGAAATGCAGCACATCTACGCACGGAAACATACATACCAAAGTGTATTGTAAACTGGCAAGTTTCACGTTTTAAGAGAACACATTTTATTGTAAACAGATGCGTTTGTTTCGCTTGTTTATCAGAGGGTTTTTGTTTTGAAAATATTGTTCCCTCGAAGAAACAGCCTGGCTTCCTCCATTCTCTTTGTCTTTGGGGGTGTGCCTGGTGTGTTCATGTGCGTTTGTGTGTTTGTGTGCCTTTGTCTCTCGAAGAGAAGAGAGGGTGATTTCTAATTATTTCTTCAGTATCATGTATGGGACAGTCAGGATGAATTGTGTGCTGAGAGAGGTAGAGTGGTGTCATGGGAAGAGTCCTGGCTTCCGAGTTAGGAAGCCAAAGCTTGAATTCCCTCTCTGTTCCTGCTTCTCCAGTTGCATGACAATGGAGCAATCACTTCCACTTTCTGAGGTTCACTTTTCTCCTGGGTAAAATGAGGGGGTTGGATGAGATGATTTCTGAGATGCTTTCCAGCTTGGTATCAATAATTTTATGATCTCAACCAGCTCTAAATCTATCATAGAATTACAGAAGGTCAGTCAGAAGGGAGAACAAGCGCCATCTAGGGCAACTCACATCTGAAGAATGATTCCTTTGGCAATATCTTTGGCAAGTGGTCATCTAGGCCTTGATGAAATACTTTAAATAAGACCTGTGCTCCAGGAGGAGTCTTAGCCATGCTACTGTTGGGAGGGTGATCCACTTCCCCACCAGCCTTAAGATGATACAAATAATGTTGGAACCTCCACTGAGGGCCCAGAGGACTACTTGCCTCTTTGCTGTTGTTTACAGATTTTCCTTCCTATTCCACTAGGAGCTCTTTACCCTTTCTAATCAGGGCAGGATGATTATCAGTTGTGATTTTATGGGATGGTCTCAGTGCATTGGCTCATCCCACGACTTCTTTTTCTGATATTATCTCAGCTCTCTGACCCTTTTCCCATTAAGAAGAAGGGTCCTGAAACATCTCTTCATATCATATAGATTTTCAGAGCTCTGATTGCAACTGGGATACATATGCACATGATACATATATATATGTCAATATAACATATGTTATATACAATGATATACACTATATATAACATATATATAATATGTAACATATATTAGCCCATATGTAGGTATATGTTATGGTTTCAATTGTCTTTTCAACAAGTATTAGATGGATGAAAGGAAAGTAGCTTTGTGTAGAGAAGGGGAGATTGACTCTAAAGTCAGAGTACCTGGGTTCCATTCTAACCTTTGATCTTTACTACTCATGTGACTTTGGGCAAGTCATTGAGAGTCTCTGTGAATCTCAGTCTCCTCATCTGTGTCATGATGGGTCTGGACTAGATGAGGCTCAAATGAGATAATGTGCTTAGAAACCTTAAAGTACCTTAAAACATCATCATCATCACCATCATCATCATCACCATCATCATCATCATCATCATCATCATCACCATCATCATCATCACCATCATCATCATCATCATCATCATCATCACCACATAACCTCTATGATCCTTTTCAGTTTTAGTTCTATAATCCTTTCTTATTTATACAGGAAGCCAGGTGAAACTACAGTCTGATGGTAACAGGAGAAAAATTGCGGTATAAGGTTAATGCATTTGGAGCCAGGTAACCTGGGTTCGAATCTTGGCTCTGGTGCCTGGATGACTGGACACCTTATGCAATCAAACACTTCACAAACTTCACAGTGTTCTAGAAATGTGAGTCATTATAGTTATTTGTCTTCCTCAGTTTCCTGCTTGGAAGATGCTAATTTCTAAGCTGCCCTCCTGAAGCTGAGGGTCCTATGACCCCTCAATGATGAATCAGAACCGCATCCTGTTTCTAAAACAGAGTGAGACATAGGGGCAAGAAAACTTATAAAAAGCCATAAGCTTGGGTTTATTAATACTTTGAATAAAGTCCAAAGTTCCTGGCTGGGCAGAATCATCTCAGTGCAGTTCTCATTCTGGACTCTGTCTCTGATTAGAAGCCGGTTGTGTGTGTGTATAAATAAAAAGACTTGGACCAGTTTACATTTATGGTTTCCCATAGAAGGCTGCCCTGGTTATAATATATTGCTTTTTTCTGCCCTGTCTCCCTCTCCCTGTTTCCTGACTGGAAGTTTCTTCTAAGGAGAAGAGATAGGCCAGCAGAGTGGACTGAGTGTGGTGTTGGGAGTCGAGGCACCTGGGCTGATAGTCTTGCCATCTGCTTACCTACTGTGTGACCTTGGTCAGGTTGTTTAACTTTACTGGATTTTGGGAACATCATTTGTAAAATGCAAGGGGCCAGATCCAGGGACTCATTCTCACTTCAAAAACTAGTTTCGATGTATTACTGTGTTGATTGTTTAGCAATGGATTGTGAAAGTGATGGAGAAAAGGTTAATGACAAAGATTAAATTTGAAAGTGTGTCCTAGGGGTGTGTGTATATATGTGTGGAATTTTTCCCCCAGAAAACTCTTTGTTACACACTTAGGTGCACCCTTAGCTTATAGTACTAAGGTTCCTTAGGGTCCTAATAACTTTATAAACTTCCAAGGACCTTTTCTTTGCATTTGAAATTTTAAATGATAATTCTACTTTAATAGAGGCAATCCTCACATGTTGTAGGGGAGCAATATTCAAGTGGAAGAAGCTGGCGATTGCTTCTCTTTACACTTTGATCAGAAGACCTGCATTTGAATCCTATTTTTGGATATCCTTTAGCCATATGACCTTGAATCAGTCATTTTACTTCTCTGGGACTCAGTTTCCTCATCTTGATATGTAAAGGTTGGACTAGTTGCCTCCTAAAGTTCTTTCTGGCTTTAAATGCAGAATCCCATGACCTCAAATGCAGTTTGGATTTGGAGTAAAAGGCCAAGATTCAAGGAATTTTTCTGATGCCAAGATGAGACTATCACTTTCTTTGGGTCTCAGTTTCCTGGTCTGTAGAATAAGGGTAGAATGCTTTGAGTAACTTCAGTACTTAGAGGGGAGCCTTAGAGTCAAAATCCTTCCTCAGACAACAGCTGCATGATCTTAGGCAAGTCATTTAACCTCTGCCTCAGTTTCTTTGTCTTTAAAATGGGGATAATTAATAGCTCATATAATAATCATCATAGAGACATGAGGATTGAATAAGATAACCTGTGTAAAGTGCCCTGCAAATACTGATGAACAGTTTTTGTTCTTATTTATATGGTAACACAGAGAAACATGGAGAAAACTGAGGCAGAAGGACATTAGATGATGTGGAATTTCCATCCCTCTGACACTGGGAAGTCCCATCATTTTTCTGAACCTCCGTTTCCTCTCCCTTTAATAGGAAGGGATTAGACTAGATGTCCTTACGTCTCTAAATTTAGAATATTTGCCAAGACTTGAATCCAAAGGGTCTGCTCCCATCCAAGTGTCCAGGCATGGGCTTGCCCTGAGGAAGAGCAGGACTTTGGGGAAGCCTCTTCCAACAGCCTTTCCATGAAGGCTGGCCTTTCACCCTCTAGCCTGATGGACCCCTCTCCCCACCCTCCCCCTTCTCAGCTCCTACATCTGCTTTCCCTGCCGTTGCTGGAACCAGGGTGTTCTCCCCTGTACCTTCTCCTGCCATCTGGCACCCACCCCCCCTTTCTGCAGCTCTCTGCCTCATCAACTCCCCAGCTCCAAGGAAACATATGTTTCATTCCTCTTTTCCCTGATCTATCCGTGCATTTCCTCTCTCAGATTTAACACTTTGCATAGGAGGCTGGAGATCTTGGTAGGGTGGGGGAGTGAGGGAGGAGGCTGTGGGAGGAGAGCCTTGGCCCACCTGTCATGCTGCCTCCCTCACTGGTGAGACAATTCTAATACAAGACTAGATTTGGAGATAGAAGACCTGGGTTCAAGTCTTGACTTTGCCACTTGGTTGACCCTGGGATTTTGGGCAAGTCCCTGAGCCAGAGCATCATTTGTGAAGATTCTGGTGTCTTGGAAAGAAGGCCATCTTTGAAGGGGGAGGGCTTGTCTCCGAAACAAGGCTCTTTCATTTATTGCCTGGGTGACTTTGGACTAGTCACTCTCATCATGTGTGTAGTGATGGGACTGGCTTTAGATGGCCTCTTGGGATCCATCCTAGCAGGCACCAAACCTGTAGGACTTTGGATGGTATGGAAATTCCTTCTGCTAGTACTGACTTAACAGCTGAGTCCAAGGGGGTTTCCCGAGGGACAGAGAGGACAAATGACTTACCTAGGGGTGCACAGTTAAGAAATGTCAGGAAGGATTTGAACCCAGGACTTCCTGACTCTAAGATTTAAATTCCATCCACAATCAAACTACCCTCTAGTAGTTGGGCTTAAAATAATACCTAATCTTTGTTCTGTTGGGCAAAAGAGTGGGAAGTGGTGCAGTAAGGGGAGAAAAGCCTTGACTGTTCCAGATTTGAGTCTTGGATTCTAACACCTAATGGCAAATTACTGCCTTCTCTGAACCTTAGTTTCTCCACCTGTAAAATGGGATAATAACCCTTGCACTATTTTCCCCAAAGGAACATTGAGAAGAATGCACAAAGGATGTTGTAATGGAGGGAGCCAGATTTGGAGTCAGAGGATGTGGGTTCGAATTAGCCACCTATGAGCTGTGTGACTTGAGCAAGTGATTTGAACTCTCTGGGTCTTAGTGTCTTCGTTTGTAAAATTAGGGCTTGCTCTAGATAACTTGTGAAGTCCCTCCCAGTCCTACAGCTCTGATCCATTAAACACACACACACACACACACACACACACACACACACACACACACAGACATTATTATTTCACAACTTGCTACCTGCCTTCGTTTTGTTCATTTGCCAAAAAAGTATCTTTAGATTTACCGAGCCATCTGTGATCTATGGTGCAGGCTCCCGATTTATCCTCACTTCTCCCTCTAATAATAACTCCCATTTACATAGCAGTTTACAAAGCCTTAGCCCCATAACCAGGTAGGGATAGTATGACTGGCCCCATTTTGCAGATGAAATATCTGAGGTCCAGAAAGAAAAAATAATTTTCCCAAAATTACCCAGGGAATAAATAGGTGAGAGTGGATTTCAACACCCATCTTCTGGTTCTGACCTCAAGGCTTATTTCCCTCCACTCTGCCTCCCCCTAGTCTTGGCAAACCTTTATATGCTTTCCTCTCTCCCCCTCCCTACTCCCTGGCCCAAATGACTTTGTCTTTTCTTTGTCTGTTTTTCATATTTCCTTCTCTGTGTCCATGGATCTTGATTCTTCCCAAGAGAATGTTAAGTCTCTGAGGGCAGGGACTGTTTCCTTTCTGTCCTTGTACATCTCGCATCCAGCATATTACCTGGCATATACAAGGTGCTTAATACACGCTTGTTGAGGGATGAGCATATATCAAGTGCTTACTGTGTGCCAGTTGCTATGCTAAACTCTGGAGGTGCAAATATAAGTACAAAGTAAGAGTCCCTGTTGTGTTGGGCACTCAGAGCAGCTATCATGGTTTTAAAGTCCGGAAGTCAGGACCCAGCTGAGAGGGGAGGAACACTGACCTGGGCTCCTTCCCAAATGGAGGCCCAGGAGGATGGGAGAAGGAGATAGATCTTACAGAAAGACATTCCAATTCGAGAAGTTGGTGGATGTGGTTGGATGTTCCAGCTCCAGGAGGCCCCAGGTTTTCAGGGAAGTTTCCATGATGAGATAGCAGCAGAGGCTTGGTTCTAAAATCTAGATGTCAGGAAGAGAGCTAGCAGGGGAACAGAAACTGGCTTGGGTCTTTCCACAAAGGAGACCCAGGAGGCAGCAGATTTAGTGGCTGATTTTATGTTGGTGGAGATGTTTCCTACATGGGTAAAATCACAAATCTAGCAAAAGAAAATCTAAATTAATAAGAATGCCAATATTAATAATGTTAACATTAACATTAATAGTAATGTCAATATGATGATCCCAATAGACAAAATAGTAGGGGAGAGAAAGAACTAGTCTCTAATTGGGAAAACACAGATCTGATTCCTGATTCTGACACATCCTGACTGTGTGACCCTGGTCAAGTCACCTACACAACTCCTCACACCTCTAAGTTGTAGAGAAAGTACAGGGGAAGCAACTGAGGTTTATTCATTTGCCTTAGGCACAGTGTGATTTAAACCCACTCCTCTTGACCTGAGCCCAAAGTTCTTTCCATTACCTTCCACCATCCCTGTAACATGACATTGCGGTCCCAGGCCAGTTACTATTTTGCATCAGCCTAACTTGATAGGTTGACAGTTCTCAATGGGTCACAAGAGTTGATGCTGTGTCATGGGAATCATCTTGAAGAAAGATGATTCTTATATTAGGGTCACTGCACTCCTATCTGGATGGGCAGTTGTACCTTCAGGACCTTAGGGTTGTTATTTAATGGAGTGAGGGGACTGGTCCAGAGAATCTCTAAGGGCCCTATCACAGCTGGCATTCTGACTCAGCTATGCTACCTTTCTATCTTTCTCTTTCTATCATCTTTGCCGAAAGACTGGAATTATTGAATCCTGCCCTCAGTTTACTCATCTCTAGTCTTGAGGGTCTATTGCTCTATGGAGCTTCCTGGGGAATTTCCTAGGAGTTGCTCATCTGCCTGACCTTTTTCGAGGGAAATATCAATTCCTTACCCTCTGGGAGAATGACAAGCTGGATCCTCCCAGCTGTCCTGGGAGGAAATCCTCATGTTTTTAGCAAGAAATAATCTCCCCAGTGGAGATGCTCAGCCTGAACATCATCTGTCTGCTACAGCTCTCTCATTTTTTTGGATTCTCTTCTCAGTTTTCCCCTCTCCTCACACTTCAGTCAGCCCCCTCAGTGGAGAACAGGGAAAAGGAAGCCCCTGTGAATTCCTTGGTCTGAATTTAGGGTCCTTGTCCTGGAAGGGGGCATCAGCTGTGCAGTGAGAAGAGAAGCCCATTGGATTTGGTCTTTTCTTGGGTCACTCGTACTTAGTTCTACCCTCCCCCATCCCCATGGAAAAATGGGCATAATTTTATTATACTGTAGGTGAGATAATGCCTCAGGCACTTTGATCACCTCAAAGACACATTCGAGGTCTAGTCCTAGGGCACTGGATTAAGGATCAATAGATCTGTTCAAGTCCAGGCTTTGACTTGTCCAGTTCTTTGTCCTTTAGCCTCTCTGACTCAGTGTCCTTATCAGTATTATGGGGGGTAAGATAGAGATTGAGGCTGGACCAATGATTTCCCTGGGTTAGAGATGTCTTGGATGAGTAAACTGGGAATACCTTTGCAGTTCAGGCCAACTCTGTAACTTAGAGTCTGAGAATGAAAGAGACTTCCTGAGGATCACATGACTGATGCACATGTGTCAGAGAAACTTGAACTCAGGTCTTCTGGGCTCCAAGGCTATCTCTATCCATTATACCATACTGCTCGAAAAATGTGGATAATAATCACATTTCCTGTTTCACAGGGAGGCAGCTAGATAACTCAGTGGGTATGAATGTTAAATTCAGGCAGGAAGATCTGAATTCAAATCTCATCTCAGATACTAGCTGTGTGACCTTGGGATAATCATTTTACCTCTCCCTGCCTCAGTTTCCTCCTCTGCAAATGGGGCTAATAATAGCACCTGTCTCCTAGGGTTATTTTGAGTATTGAATGAGATAACACATGTAAAGTTCTCTGCAAACCTCAGAGCTATGTACATGCTGGCCATGATGATTATTATTAGGAAAGGAAATGTAAGCTAAAATTACTATTGTGCAAAATTGCTAAAATATTGCTATTCTGGTCTTTGCATTAGATATCTTTGCACGCATTCATTTCATTTTTTACATTATAATAACTTAGGCATAAACAATTTCCTTTGAAACTGAATCCTTCCTTGTAACAACAACAAAATCCCCACTAAATAACCACTAAATAAAAAAAACAACCTTGTGACTGTCTAAGAATGCATGTAACACATTACATAAATGTATATATGTAATGTAGCTATGTGCGTATGCAATACACACAAGCATATATGTAATACGTGTTGTTCCTTACCTTTCTGCTGAGAGGAGAGAGGAGTTTCTGTCATTTTGAGCCTTTTTGGGCTCTTTTTCTAGGACTGAACTTCTCACAAACTTACATAATTTCTTCTTGGGGAATGGATGACATCACATGATTAAATTCTTCAGCAGTTTTCTTATTCTGTGGAATCACTATCATTCCATGGGACTGGCCAAGGTCTAGAGAGAGTCATGAGGTGACAAAGATATGTCCAAACTTTCAATCTGATGCCCAAGGAACCACCCAACTGGACACTTATCTGCCCTCTTATATCCCAAGCTTTCCCCTCCATCAATCATCTGTTTTAGCTGGTTACCCCGATTTTGTGCTCATCAGAACATCTGTACTTTCCCTGTGACCCTCACAACTTTCACTTCTACCCTTTAGAATACCTTTTCCCTCTCTTCCATGTCTATTTGAATCTTACCACACTTTGAGGCCTCACTTAGAGTGAGAAGGAAAGAAGGAAGGAAGAAAGGAAGGAGGGAAGGAAAGAAGGAAGGAAGGAAGAAAAGGAGGGAAAGGAAGGAGGAAAGGAAGAAAAGAATTATGGAAGGAAGGAGGGAAAGAAAGAAGGAGTGGAAGAAGGAAGGTAGGCAAGTAGGCAGGCTGGCTGGCAGGCTTAGTGTGTTGCCCAGAATCACACAACTAGTAAATCTCTGGTTAGATGGAAAATTATTCTTATTTCTGAGCAGTTTCCAATTTATTCTTTTTCCCAGAACCACCATCAGTTGGAAGTAAATTTATTTCCTCTTTTCTTTCTCCCCAAATAAACCCTTCAGGTAACACTGAATACAACCTGGAGATCGTACCATATGTGTCTATTAAAAAGCAAAACTGGGGATATTTAGCCTGGAGAAGAGAAAATTTAGTGGTGAAATAGTAGAGGTCTTCAAGTATTAGAAGGGTTATTTGGTGAGAGAGGGATTACACTATTCAATATGGTCCCAGAGGGTGGAAGTAGGAAGCATGGAGAAGGGCTTCAAAGAGGCAGATTTAGGTTTATTATAAAGATAAATCTTAGGATCAGAGCTTTCCGAATGTGAAACAGGCTGCTTTGGGAAGGAATCCTTTCAACTAGGTGCCTGCTCAATACCCTTCTTTCTACCTCTTGTTCTGGGTACAGTAATTAATCAGTAGTGTCATGGCTACTGGAAAGACATGACAATGAACAACCCCCGTGGTTCCACTTGTCCGTGGGACTGTCCAGGGCAGTCTGGGACCGAGCAGAGCAAAATTCTGTTCCCAGGTCACCTCTCACCTCTTCCTGCCACAGTTTCCTTAGCAATAAAATGGGGATAATAATAGCACCTACCTCCCCGGGATTTTGTGATGATCAAGTGAGATAACATTTGTAAAATGCTTAGCACAGTTCCTGGCACACAGGAGGTACTTAATAAATGCTTGTTTCTTTTCTCCTTAACCCTTTGTACAGTGTTTGGCACATAAGTAAGTGCTTAATAAATCTCTTCCTTTCCCTTTCCCTTTCCCTTTCCCTTTCCCTTTCCCTTTCCCTTTCCCTTTCCCTTTCCCTTTCCCTTTCCCTTCCTCTTCCCCTTCCCCTTCCCCTTCCCTTCCCTTCCCTTCCCTTCCCTTCCCTTCCCTTCCCAACTCTCCATCACTCCAGGACAGTAAAAGAAAGCAAAGATTGACCAAGCATCCTTTGGGTAAATGGTAGAAGGGATTTGTACTCAGGGGTGGGTTGAACTAAAGGGCCTCTGCAGTACCTTCTGACTCAGATACCATAATTCCACGGCTTATTGTAGCTTCTTAATCCCTAGGGAGTCTGTGGATAAATTTCTGAATTTATCTGAATCAGGGTCTGAAAACTTCTATAGGAAAAATGGTTTTATTTCCACATCGTTTCGTCTTGTACCCCAGCAGTTGTTGTAAGGCACTTCGCCCTTTTGGTAGGCTCTTCCTTACATCCATTGGCACCAGTGAGTGCAGTGGATGGAGCTGAAAAGGCCCCTATTCTCAGCCCTCCACCGCCCCCTCCCTTGCACGCACCCACCATTCCCAGGGCTTTGTTGACGTTCCACTTTTCCCCTGGAGGACGGGTCCTTTGTTCACTCTGGAGCCGAGATCTCACGCACTGAGTTGCTGTTGTGCCATCTGGCCATCTGTGAATTTTTTAGTAGCCTGGATGTTTGTGAGAAATCCGTAACTTGCAGAGCATTTTCCAACCTACTCACAAGTGGCTTCCTTAGAAAAGAAAAGGGAAAAGCACCACACACACCAGAGCCAGCCATCCAAGCCCATCTCCATTGCCAGCATGTCCCCAGTCAAAGCGCCTGCCTGGGTCCCTAGGGGAAGCTCCCGCTAGAAACCCGAGGCGAGGACGGCGAGCTGTGCTGGGATTCTCGGAAGAGCTAATGGTAATGCCTCAGCTTTCTTCCTTATAAAACTTCATGATGTGATTAGGCTGTGTATTTCCCAGCCAGCAGATGAGTCAAGAGGCAGCCAGGAGCAGGGCTCAGGCATCCTGTTGGGCTGAAAACAGGAAATAGCCAGTCTTTTCTGGAGAAGGAAGGTCTTATTCCAAATGGATCTATTGAAATAGCGGACCAGCTTGGGAAGATAAGTGGGCTTTGAAGCTCACCCAGTGCCTCTATCAGGGTGCTATCAGTCCAGTGTCTTGTGAATGCAGAAAGCTCAGCCAGACCTGGGTGTGATCCATGCTGTGTGACACTGGACAGATCACCATCCAGAGATGACCAGATTAGACCGAACTGGATCCAATTTCTTCACTGGGGAAATGGGACAGGACCATCATGAGTTCTGATATGGACGAGGTTCATAAAGCTAGTGCTGGAGTTGGGGTAGCAAAACCGAAAGAATGTCAGCTCTAGATTCAGACAACCTGGATTCAAATCCCAGTTTTCATACTATCAGCGTGACTTTGAGCAAGTCACTCAACCTTAGTTTCTTCATTTGTAAAATGAGGGGACTTGACTATGATCTCTTACGTTGTATAAGGAGTCTGTAACTTTGGTCCATTCTGGAAAGTAATTTGGAATACCTGGAGAGAAGAGACTAAATCACTCACATTCTTTGACTCAGAGATCTCACTGTTAGGTCTATGAAACCCAAGGAAGTCAGAGACAGAATCCAAGGTCCCATATACTCTAAACATTGATAAAAGCTTTGTTTACTTGTTTTGTTTTGTGGTGGCAAAGAACTGACAATGATGTGGAGGCTCATCAATTTAGGGATGACTTAGCAAACCATGGTATGTTTGACTATAATTCAATGGTATATTATTGTGCAGTAAAAAGGGTTGACTGAGGAACTCAGAAAAATGTGGGAGGATATGTTTGAACTGAAAGAAAATGAATGAAATGGCTGCATGCTGGGTTTCACCAAGGTAAATGGAAAGAATAAAATGAAGTTGAATCTTAGGTAATTAAAAAAAACACATGATGGAACATAACTCCTCCCCTGAGCAGAGAGGTGGGGGACAAATGATGGACAAAATGATGCATACATCAGCAGGCATGATCACCGTGATGGTTGTTTCGGCATTAAAATTATGCATACCTTGGATCAGTCTTGTGTAGGGGATGAAGTTCTTAACTTAGAGTTAGGAAGATGGAGTCAAATCCCATTGTCAATATTTACTAATGTGTGACCCTGGGCAAGTCACTTAACTTTACCAGACCTCAGTTTCCTCATCTGTAAAATGGGGATGATAATAGCACTTATCTCTCAGGGTTGTTCTGATGATTAAATGAGAATATTTGTAAGGCACTTTGCAGACCTTAAAGCAGGAAATAGATTTAAGGATTCCCACTTGTCTTTATCCCCACTTTTCACAGTTTTCCTCCTTGCCTCCTCCTCTTTCTCCTTTCTCTACCATCTTTTTTCTTGGGTTCATTTTACTAGCTCCCCCCACCTTGTCTTGTCTTCCCCTGAGGGGAGCATCTCTTCCAGCTCCAATCCCCCTTATTCTTGCCTGGCAGTTAGGACACCTTCCAGGAGCACTGTGCACCTTCATACTTAACTCCTCCCTCAGCCCTTCCTCTTCTCTCCTGTCCCCAGTGAAGAAGGAAGTGTTTATTTCTCTGTAGGTGTTCCATTTATAACCTGAGCTTGGTGGTTTGCACTTCAAGTGGAGTCCACCGTCCCTGTAAATTGTATTGGATCAGTGAGCCTATAATGAGACCTCTAAGCCCAAACAGTGGATGTCTGCTGGGATTTTATTGTTCATAAAGCTTCTTCCCTGGGGAGCGATGGAGTCATTAGGTGTGTGCTGTGTTTAATATTTGGTCATGACAGGGAGCATCCTTTCCTATTGTAATGGTAGCTCAGACTTTTTAAGCAATTGGATTATTCAAATTCCTGGGATTGGATCTGGATGGACAAATCAAGAGAGAAAGATTGACTTCCTGGTGTAGTGAAAAGAGGCAGGGAGATGTGAGTTCAGATCTTCCCCCTGACACTTATGAATAATGTGATTTCATCTCCCTGGGTCTCAGTTTCCTAAACTAGAAAATAGGAATAATAACAGTGCTTTTCTTGCAGGCTTGTTGTAAGACTCAAAATTTTAAGTGCTAGATAAACGCTATTATTATATCAATGCTCATTATTAATCATGCAAATAGTATTATCAATAACACTAAAAGTAAAATACTGTGGGGGTACCATTGCTTAGTGGATAGGAAGTTGGTCTCACTGCCTGGAAGGATTGACTTCAAGTCCTGTCCCTATGTCCTACCCCCCAATAAGGTGGACTCTTTGGATGGTCTCTCAAGATGGAATCTCAAGATTGTTCCACTTGCTACAAACTCTGAAATGGGGAGAATATCTGGCTCCCTCCCAGATATTTTTTTTAATCAGGCACATCATGGAGTCATACTTCTAGAGAAGGAATGAAACTCAGTCTCAGGAGCAATCCAGTGAGATGCCCTAATTTTTACAGATGAGGAAACTAAGATACAGAGTAGTTAACTGACTTATCTAAGGTCACAGGGAGTAAGGATGAGGGGTGGGATTTGAATTGGGCTTCTCAGTCTTAAGAGTCAATGTTTTTTCCTCTGCATGTACTTCCCTGGATGCTTTCTTTGTTTTTTTCATGTTAAATTTTATTTTATTTTTTTTTAAGTTACAATATTTCCCTTTTATTCAAATGGTATAAATGAGAGACTAGGTAGCTGTCAAAGTTCAGGTTTCTTTTTTTAAAATTTTGTTCCTCTCCCCCCACTAAATAGTATTTTCCCCCCAATTACATGTAAAGATAGTTTTCAACACTCACTTTCACAAGATTTTGAGTTCCAAATTTTTTCTCTCTCCCTTCCCTCCTCCTCCCCAAGATGGAATACAATCTGATATAGATTATACATGTACAATCACGTTAAACATATTTCCATATGAGTTGTGTGGTGAAAGAAGAATCAGAGCGTAAGGGAAAAACCAAGATAGATGCTTTGTTTTGAAAGGAGTTAGTCAGGAGTGAGCACTAGTACCTGTGTGAAAACAAAATTCCCTTTAGAACATGTTTTCCCAGTAAGTAAGAGCTGAGAAAGCATCCAGAGGTCAGGGGGATGAGCTCTTGAAATGACTAGTCTGGGGATGGAGAGAGGGTCAGGAGCTGAACTGCTATTGTCCTGAAATCATCTCCTTTCCATTTCTTAGCGTTTAATGAAGTAAATGGGCTCAGTGCTGAAGAATATCCAGATCCCTGACTCCAAATCCTCCCAACCTCAAGAAGTCCTGATTACAGAGTTCAGGGAGCATTAAGTTCAACTTTCCTTCTTTGTGGAAGGGAGCAGTGTGTCAAGAACCACTGCCCTAGGCACCTTGGGATGATAGGGGTTCAGGCAACTGTATATGGAACTTGGGATAATCTTAAATATGGAGGAACTGTGTCATAGTGGATAGACCATTGTAGTTGGAGTCAGGATGACTTGGGTATAAATACTGCCTCCAACATGCGCTAGTTATGTGCCCATGGGCATCTTCTCTGAGCTTTAGTTTTCTCATCTGTAAAAAAGGAATAACTTTTATGTGGAATACTTCCCTCAAAGGGTTGTTCTTTGGATCTTTGACCTAAAGTTGGAAAGGCTCTTTGGTCTACCCCCTCACTCTACAGAGGAGGCAACTGAGGCCCAGAGAGAGGAATAGTCTTACTTTAGCACCAGTCATTAAGAAATAAAGAACAAGGAATCCAGGGGAGTGCATGAACAAGGGTGAAAGGTTCACTTATGATTTGGTTGGGATCCATTCTGTGGAGCATTTCATTCATGTAAGTTCTCTTCATCCATCCATCAGCAAATATTTATTATGCCCCAATCTTATGCCTGGCACTGTGAGAATCAGCCATTCTAGGTTGTCAGGGACAATTTCCCCAGTAGATTCGACCCCCAAGCTCTGGAATCTACTCCTAGATTTGAGATAAATATGATGATTGGTAAATACATGTCCTAATGAGGCAGGCAGTATCAGCTAGTGTCTAAATGAGTGTCTTCCCTTCAAATTTAGAAGCAATAAGGAAACCTCTCTTCTGAATCACAGTGTTGGCAGCAAGGGAAGAAGCTGCAGATTACCAGACGTCTTTTTGATTCCAGGCCGTGTTGCCCAGTGGGTGTCTCTGCTTTGACGACACCTGTCTTTGTTCCTTCTGACTGCCCTCTGAGGATCTGGCTCAGAGCTTCACAGGATGTACTAACCATGGCCCTGGATTATGCCTAACTCTTTTTTTCCTTTCTTCTTTCTCATTCTTTTCCTCATTCTCTCATCCCACTTCCTTCCCACCCCCTCCCCTGCCCCGCTCCTTCCCCCACTTCCCTCCTCTTCCTTCTCCTCTCCTCTCTTCTTTATTCCTCTCCTTTCCTCTCCCTTCCCCTCCTCCCCTCCCCTCCTCCACTCTTCTTCCCTCCCCTCCTCTTCCCTCCCCTCTTCCCCTCTCCTCCTCTCCTCTCCTCCCCTCCTCCCCTCCCCTCCTTTCCCGTCCCCTCCCCTCTTCCCCTCTTCCCCTCTCCTCCCCTCCTCTCCCCTTCCCTTCCCTCCTCCTCTCCTGTCCAATCTCGTTGTTCTGGCCACTACGTTTAACAGAGCGAAGAACTCCGTGACAGCACGTTTGTATGCTAACCTTAAGAGGTTCTATTACTCTCAATGGCACATTTGTTTGCTTCTGCAAAAAGAAAAAGCAAAGTTTTCCAACCCACTAGTTCTGTTGTCCCCCTTGGGATCCTCGTTTGAATCTTTGCTGTAAGATTTTTTTTTTTTTTTACAAAGTCCCGAAGAAATAATTGCCTTATCGTTAACAAACAGAATCGAGCTCTTATCAGTGCCCACCCCAGAGCTTTGGTGCAAAAGTTGTGCCGTGCCAAGTGCGTGCGTTAACCTGATAGGAGCAGGCCCTTTTCAGAGGCTGTCCTCCGAGGATGCTCGCTCTTGGAGGGCGTTTTTGTGGAGGGGAAGCAGAGAAAGCAGTTCTTAGGGCGCCTCGAGCCAAGAAGAGGTTGGCTGGCGCTTACCCCCCTGCGCCCGCGGAAAGCAGGCTATTTGTCTTGGAGGGACATTCTCCCACGTCCCAGCTGGCACCAACAATGAGCGAGACTTGGAGAATAGGATTTCAGCTCGGACCAGTCCTCACCATCTCTTGGCATGAGCAGCTTTCCCTTGGAGGAGGGGGCTATGGTCTCAACATCCAGCTGGGTCATTCCACAGGGCCCAGGGCAGCCTGCCTTCTGATTGGACCATGGAAAGGGACCCAGCTTGGAATACCAGCCGGCCTGTCAGCGCCCATCTCCAGTTTGGTTCTGGAACCTAGGCAGCATCCCAGGAGGACTCATGTGCGAGGAGGAACAACCTCCCACGTCCTGGCCCGTTCTTTCTCTGACCAAGAGTGATGTGGCTTTTGGATCCTCCACCGTCCTTGTCCCCACCCCACTTCGCCTGTGTCATTTCCAAGGAAGCCAACGGAGAGGCGGGCCTGTTTCCACCCCCATCTGTGGCTGTAATAATACCTCGCAAGTCTTTTTCCAGGTCCTCAGGCAGGGCTAATGCATGAGAGGCCCAGGGAGATACATAGCTCTGAGACCAACTTGAAATGGCTTTTTTCTTTTCTTTTCCCTCCTTTTTTTTTATCTTTTCTTTCCTTCCTTCCCTCTTTCCTTCCTCCTCTTTTTCCCCTTCCCGTTTTGCTTCTTTAGTTCCTTTTCTTCCTTTCTCCCCTCTTTTATCTTTCATTCTTTTTCCTTTCTTCTCTTTCTCTTTTCTTTTCCTTTTCTTTTCCTTTTCTTCCTTCCTTTTTCCTCTCTTCCTTTTCCTTTCTTCTCTTTTCTTTTCATTTCCTTTTCTTCCTTTCCTCTTTCCTTTCCCTCTCTTTTCCCTTCTTCTCTTTTCTTTTTTATTTCCTTTTCTCCTTCCCTTCCTCTCCCTCCCTCCCTTTTCCCTTCTTTCCTTTCCTCCCCTTTCCTTCCTTCCTTTTGTTCTTTCATGCTCTTTTTTCTTCTTACATTCTTTCTTTCCTCTTTGTTTCTCCTATTTTTTTCCACAAAATTTTTTTAAACAAAGCAACAGAGATATTTGACATTGTGTCAGCATCAGATACTGACAGTAAAGCTCCCAAAATCCTTGGGGAAGCATTTGCTTGGGGTGGGAGAGCTCTTTTCTCTTAAGCATTTCCCATCATTCCTTTAGTACATCTGGTTCTCTCATTTTCTCTCTGACTTCTGTGCCTTAAAAAAGAGCCCAAAGAAAACAAAACCAAAGACCCTAACCCTCCCATCACTGTCACTTTCTTTTAACCCTTTAGTTCACTTTGCTAAGTGATAAAGCAACCCAACATCTTGTCTAAAACCCCCTTAACCTTGTAATGGAATGTCAGCCGTTTTGTCTGGCAAGTTCCCTGATTTGCTGTTATGTGGAAGACCAAGTTTAATTGCTTGTAAGCTCCAAAGAGTGGAGAAAGCCGAAAGGTGATTCCTTTTTCTCATTTCTAGTTCAGGATTGACTTTTTTTTGGATGACACTTTTCATTGGGCTGATGAAAGTATAAATACAGAAGGTAGAGGAGCACTTCTGCTGGCCAGGACCTCATTTTCTTTTTCTAAGCAAGTTTATTAGATAGACTTTGAAATGATGTCTCTGAGTCTGAGACTATCCATGGTGCTCTCACCGTCTCTCTCAGTCTGTCTCTCTGTCTCTTTCCCCCTCCCTCTTTCCCTCTCTGTCTTTCTCTGTCTGTGTCTCTGTCTGTCTCTGTCTCTCTGTCTGTCTCTATCTCTGTCTCTCTCCATCTCTCTCTCTCCCTTTCTCTCACTGGGTATGAGAAGAGGCTGTGCTAGTTAAAGGGACTCAGCTATAGGGAAAGCTAGTTGGACTGATCAGTTCTATGCCCTGACCTTCCTTCCCTCACTAGACAGAGGTCTGAGTTACAGAAATTAACTTTGCTGGTCCTGGTCCCCTGCTGCTCCTCATCCCCACTGCTAAAGTCACAAAATGGCAAATGATTGGCAGTCAGTGGGTAGGGGAGGCCCCAAGGTGGAATGAGCCCAGATAATGAATTGCTGCTTTACCCTGGGACAGGATGGAACGAAATGTTAGTAGCATAGAGCAGGGACTGGGCTGCCTTCACTCACTCGGTACCAAAGAGCAGGCCTGTGTTTCCATCACCATAAATCCCAAAGAAATGAAAATGGTGAGAAAACACCCTTAAATGGCAGCATCCTCCCTGGAAATGGAGTCATTCCCCTGTAGGTTCTGAGGGGGGTAATTTTAGCAGTCTGGGCTTACTGCTTCTGAAGCAGGGGACCTGGGAGGGGGTAGTGCCAAGTGTATGCATGTGTATCTTGTGTCTTTCTCTTGTGTGTATGTGTAACATGTGTATTGTGAGTGTATATGTGGACTGTATGTGTGTGTATATTGTGCATGTGTGTGCATGTGCAGTGTGTGCATGTATGTGCTCACACATTTGTGTATATGCATTTGTGTATGTGTATGTATGTGTGTGTGTGTTTGTGTGTGTTTGTAGTTTTGTTGCTTATTAGCTAGGTGACTTTGGAGAACTCATTTAACTTTCCTGAGTCTCAGTTTCATAATCTGTAAAATGAGGAGGTTAAATCCAATGATCTCCAAGGCTCTCCTCCACCTCTAAGTCCTAGGGACCTGGGTCAGTGATTAGATGCCTTTTGTTTGGTGAGAATGACCTAATGAAGAGTCAGAGGGCTTGGGTTTCATTTTCCTTCTCTGTTATTTAATATCCATAGGATCTTAGGCAGTTACTTGGACCTCAGTTTTCTTCTGTGTAAAATAAGAGAATCAGACTAGGTGGCCACTGACCCCATCTGATTCTCATCTCTGGCACCATAGTTAGTGACTGGTTTTCTGCTTGGTCTCCCTGGGGCTTGATATACAGCAGGCCTTTAATAATTGCTTGCTGAATTTTGTTGAGCTCTGACAGCAGAGACTTTATATAGGAGACATTGAGTTTGGATCTGATGTTTATCAGGCCTCACCATATAGATCATATCTTCTTCTTTCTTTTGGAGGGGGACAGTGGAGTTCAGTGATGAGGCATAGAGGGGCAAGTAAGGTTACCGGTCCTCACAGAATATGGTCAGTTAACTTCTCCTTCCTCAGGGACTTCAGGAGGCATAGTTAAAATCGGCCCCATCCAAGAAGGACTTAGAAAGTAGGAAGCAGATCTCAGTATTTCTTAGGAATACCGAGGAAGCTTTGCTTGTTGATTTGCTTACTTTAAAAGCTTTATTGGGGAGGTGGGAGAAAATCTTTGTAGACAGTATGGCTACTAGAGGAATACAAGAATTAGATACTACCTTCATTTCCCTTTCCCCTCCTTTTTTTTTTTTTTTTTTTTTTTGGCATTCCATTCTTTGGATCAATCGGTATTTAGGTTCTTGAGGAGCAGCTCTGTGATGAGCTCTGTGCAGGGCACTGTGGGGTCCTGGGAGGGGATGATAGCAACATTGACAATAATACACTCCTTTTTTAGAGTTCTTTAAAGTTCATAATATTGTCCACAAGAGAAGTTGAAACCTGGTCCCGGCCCTCAAATGACTTACAATCCATTGGGGGAGGAGAGTACTAACATGCTCCCAGTAACTGAGACCCACCCACCCCATTGTCTATTGTTGGCTCATTAGATATAATTGCGTGCTGAGCTGCTGTGGGAATTTAGCTCAGGGAAGGCTGGAGCCCTTACTTACTGAGGGGTTTGTATTTCTGGGCTAGGCCTCAAAGGGGGGAAGGGAAGGGAGAAAGAATGGAGAGCTTTGGAAAGAAGTAGGACCCAAAGGACTACAGACACCATAACTACCATCATCTAAATGAAAAGATGGCGAACAGGGAACCGAATGCTGAATTGTTGAAATATAATACCTTGGCCCTGGAAAATGGATGATGAAGAATATAGTGGAAAGGATACTGGTCCTGGAGACAGAAGATCTGGGTTCAAAACCCACCTCTGACTCTCCCTTCCTCCCTGAAGTTGGCCACATCATTTCCTCTTTTTGAGTCTCAGTTTCCTCTTCTGTTAAAATAAAGAAGATGGACCAGATGGCTTTTGAGTTTCTTCCAGCTTGTAGGGCCAATATTTCTGATTTCCCTCCTCTCAGTAGAGAGGAGGAAGATTGCAGGGTAGAATTTTGCCTTTACTGCAAATATCATAGGATCATGCATTTGAAAGCAGAAAGGACCTTGGTGTTCATGAGTTTATCCCTATCATTTTACAGATGAGGAAATGGTTGATGATTTTTTTCTTGATTGCTTTTCTTTATTATAAGAGGATGTTCCATTTGAGGAGTGAGTAGTCACACCCTTTGGAAATAGTACAATGTGAAAAGAGCAGCGCTAAAACATGACAAATGAGAGAAAGAAGAGAACTTTCCAAGTGCAGGGAACATTAAGGGAAACGGGGCTGGCTTGGGGAACACAGTTAACCCTTTTCAAGGTGACTGTCTCCATAGCTCAGGCCTAGGGGTATTGAACTGTGTGGTCTCAGGGTCATTTGACAACCAGAAGGCCATGGGCATGGATTTACCTGTGATTCCCAGTTAAAGGTAGAAGCAGAGATCAGGGAGAGGTCACCATCTTTATGCTTCTATTTTCTAGTCCATCTCAGGGATCATGTTGTTCAGTCATTTTCAGTTGTGTCTGATTTTTTGTGACCTCATTTGGGGCTTTCTTGGCAAAGATACTGGAATGTTTTGTCCGTTTCCTTCTCCACTTCATTTTACAGATGAGGAAACTGAGGTAAACCGGGTTAAATGATCTGCTCAGGGTCACACAACTAGTAAGTGTCTGAGGCCAGATATGAACTCAGGAGGATGAGTCTTTCTGACTCCAGGTCCAGCATACTGGGTCCTTCCCGGGCCCAAAATGGGTCGTTGATTTTGGGAGTTATGTGGAGGCTGTTAGACTGTTTTTTCCTCTGTGGTCACTATTGTTTCCAGCCCCCTCCGGAGGTCGCGTCAGCATGACCTCTCCTTGGTAGAATGGGCTGCTAAGTCACATGACCAAGCTGGTATCGGGGGTCGGTCCACATTTGTTTTCTCCACTCTTTTAATCAGAATGCTCATTTAATTCTATTCCAGCACCTGTTCAGCAATTAACACCCTCCGATTTGCATCTTACCCTGACATTTGCTATCTTTCCAATTAGTTTTTATATCAGTATAATTAGGTAGGGTTATTACAGTGCATCAAGCGGGGTCATGGTTATTCCCAAGCCTTTAAGCTCTTTCCCAGATTTGTTTAGGGAAGTCGGTAAGGGTAAATGGCTGATTAGGATCACTGTTTTTCTTCTTCATTCAGATCAGGAGAAAACTGTTTCCCCATGTGGCTCGTGAAAGATCAGGGAAATATGTCAACCTATAAGAATTAGTATTATGTAGTTCATGACTTTTGGGCGAATTTACAGAGGATTATAAATACAGTGCAGGAGGTATTTATGCTGCAGGCGCTTTCTCCGGAGGGGGCAGAGGTAAGGATTCTCACCACGATTGCTCTGGGTGCCCACCAGGGGCAGGAAGACACTAATGGAGTAGGAGACTCCCCGAGCCAACTTTTTTTTTTTTAAGTATTCTAAAGTGTTACAAACACACAGGGACCCAGCACAATGAGTTATTTTCTTCTTTGTCTGGAGACATGAGGGGGCAGGGATAAGGGCATTCTGCTCTTTTGACAAATTGAAGTTTATTTTGTGAAATGAGGAATGAGTACAATAGCTTAAATTTCTATGGCACTTCAGTGTTTGGAAAGCGCTTTCCTCACATTATATCCTCAGAGTCCCTCAACAGCTCCAGGAGGAAGCTGCAATTATCATCCCTTTTCAACAGATTAGGAAACTGAGGTTCAGAGACCAATGAAACATCACAAATGTAGAGACAGATAGTTTTCCTTCCCAATTCCAGTGGCCTATATCTGTCTTTAATCTGTATGCAGTAGAATCAATCCATCAACAACCATTAAGTGCCTACTCTGTGCCAAGTGCAGGGAGACAATGAAAATGAAAGAGCAAGGAAGTTACATTTTATCAAGGCAGACGTACATATATGAGTATTTATTTTGAAATATACTAAATAAATACATAAATGTAAGATAAGCTCTTTGAGAGAAGGGACTGATTCATTTTCATTTTTATAGGTACAGTGCCTTGCACATAGTAGGAGCTTAATAAGTATTGAATTGAACACGTCTGAGGTTCTTAGATGAATGCTGAAATAGTGTACTAGAAATCTCCAGCATAGGCTAGAGGGAAGCTGTTGCCCGTAAGGAGAATGTACTTTGAAAAATACAGTTAAGCCACAATAAATAAGGCATTTGAAAGCATATTCCCTTGTGCCATGAATTTCCACTCATATAGGTCAAATCCCATTTCAACCAACGCCAAGAGACCAGTGAATTTTTTTTTGTCGCTGGAGGTCTGGGACTTGGATGATTGAACTTTGCTGGAAATCAGAGGCGGCTCTGCTCTGTCTTGGTAATACCAAGATCAAGGTGGCCTTGGTGCTTGTTGTAATGAGACTTGACTGGTTCTGCTTATGGAAAGGAGGCTGCTGGGTCAGTAGAATAACATGGTAATATCTGGATGATAAACCTGATACAATCCGCAAAGAAACAACACCATGATTGATGGGGGGATGTAATAATCCTGGATTCCTGCAGGAGTGCATTTTACATTGTCAGACCTCATCTGGACAAGGTTTTCTTTTACCTGATATCCACTATCCTTAACAAGATGGAAGCATCTTGTTATGTCTGGCCCTGATTTTTAAAAAAAATAGTGAGTATTTGGCCACTTTGGCTGTGGCCTGTTGGAGAATTAGAGAAAGAGCAGACCTTGGTTGGTGGCTGCCCATCTGGCTTAATGGTGGCAGATGAAATGTGAAAACCCCAAGTTCTGTTCTGTTGCTGGTTGCTGCCCTAGGGTCCCTGGAGGGAAAGGGGCAGAGAGGAGTGAGGGGAAGGAGGAGCAACAGAAGAGAGGAGGAAAAGGAGAGTGGAGAGAGGGGACAGTGAGGAGGGGAATCACAGAGAAAGATGGGAAGGACCTGAGAGAGCATCAAGGCTAGCCTCCTCCTAGTACAGATGACATAGGAAGGCCCCTGGAGGGGAAGTAGCTTCTCCAAAGTCACATAGTCAGTGAGCGATATAGCTAGATGCTTCTGGATTTTCTTTCTCCCTCCCTCCCTCTCTTTTCATCCCTCCTCCTCTTCCTCCTCCTCCTCCTTCTCTCTCTCTCTCTCTCTCTCTCTCTCTCTCTCTCTCTCTCTCTCTCTCTCTCTCTCTCTCTCACACACACACACACACACACACACACACACACACACACATATACCAAAAATTTGAATCCAGGGTGGGTATGGAGCTGTGGTAAGAACTGCTTTCCCATAAAGACATTTTCTCTCCAGGTCGCTTCTAATCACATGCTAAGGAAACAGCAACCAATGTAGAGGGCATAGGATTTAGTGCTGGAAGAAACCTCTGAAATCTCTTTTTTATTTCACAGATAAGGAAATGAAAGTCTCAGAGAGCTACAGGGACTTCCCTTAGGTTGTCCAGGCTGTATATGGTGAAGATGGGACTTGAACCCAAGTCTTTAGGCTCTCAGTTTGAGGCCAGTCTTTCTCCTCAGCCTCATTGTTTATCTCTGTGGGGCTATAAAGGCACTGGAGACAGGGCATTAGAGGCATTCACTTTTTAGTCTCTGGAAATATCTCCCTAAAGAATATTAATTATAACAACAATAATAATAGCTCGTGTTAATAATGTTTTAAGACTTGAAAATTGCTTTATTTTATGTTATGTCACTGGATCAGAACTGTGCATGAGAGTTGCACTGTTGGCCAAGATAGCAAGACCTAGAGACGACATCCGAGACGAGTTACTCATCAAATGAGATAACCGATGTCACCTTAAGACACCTCGAAACTGCCCACAGTTACCACTAAGAAAGTGCTATGTAAGTGTTCTCCATGATGACGATGATGTCTGTTCTTCATCGTGGTATTTTTTTTTCTGGGCCTGGAATCCCAAGGGTTTGCTAAGCATATAGAGAGAATGCCTTCCTTGTGGGGTAGATTTGCTCAGTGGAGAAATATTGAAACAGTAAAGAGGCATGATGACTACCTTGGGTGACTTGGGGCAAACCACTTAAACTCCCTTAGTCTCAGTTTCCTTGTTTGTCAAATGAGGGAATTGTGCTGGAGGACCTCCCTTCTAAACCTGACTCTATGATCCCTTGATATCAGAGGACCCGGCTCCTCTAGGAAATCTTGCTTAGCTCCTCTTAATTCCAGTACCTTCTGTCTGTTAATTCCTATTTATTCAGTATACTATAACTTGCCTTAAATATACTTGTTTTCAAGTTTTCTCCCCCATTAGATTATAAACTCCTTGAGGGCAAGGACTGTATTTTCTCTTTGTATTCCCAGTGCTTAGCACAGTGCTTGGAATGTAGTAGGAGCTTAATAAATGTTCATTGAATGTCAATGAATGTCACTGACCCAGGACAAATCCCTTAACTTCTCTGGGCCATACAATTATGAGGGTGAATCAGAGAACCTTGGAGATTCCTTCCAGTTCTAAATCTAAGATTTCAGAGCTTAGTACAGTAATATTATTATATATTAATATTATAAATTATAGAAAATAATAAATAATATTAATAATATTT